>CM059186.1:25743270-25953270 GCA_030323885.1 Branchipolynoe longqiensis
TGCATTGTGGGATGCGTCAGAGCAAAACAAACCTGCGAGAAGCACATAGCACATGCTAATAGTAATACACTGGGTGCCGCTATGAAATGTGCTAGTTTCAGCTCATCTCAGCTCTTGCTTGAAATATAGAATACCAACTAAAAAAATACATATAATAAATTAAGATATTAATCTTTTATCCAGCATTGCATTTACATCAATATAATATGCACATCTTATGCCATGTGCATTTAGATTTAAACAAATCTGGGCACTCAGATTAGTGTTAGAGCCATAGCCAGAGTCAGTTTTACTTATTTTAGTAATGTTTCTATTTATATCCTATGGTTAATGACATATGTAGAACTAGAAAATTTGTGGGTTAATCAGATATTGGTTATAACTTATATATTTCTCTGAAACAAGTGTATGTTGACAGATTTGGTATTTTAATATTTAGAACAAGAATTAATAATGGTGATGTCGATATCACTGATTGTTTTGTGGAAGTGTATGTTTCTTAGCTCAAAATGTTTAACTATGGCTAGTTTTGTCTTACCTATATTCATCAGATCATTATATTGCATGTGTGCATACATGTTTATTATTATTATTATTATCCTCTTCTTTGATGCAGGCTTGTGGTAGCCTATACAAAGCTCGTAGCTCTCAGCTCTAAGGGTATGCAGCCTCGAAATCGTACAAGAATGTATTTCTATTCATTTTGAATAAAATCGACGTTTTTCCCTACGTGTATCGAAAAAACTCAATGGTTATTTGCATTTGCTTTGCTGCCAAAGGCCGTTTTCAGCGCATGCGCAGTCGGAACCGTGATCCCGTCTATTGTGTGTGTTGTTTTCCCGTGCGCATGCGCGGTCCACTATATAGCGCAGCGCATGCGTTGCTCACGACGTGGCCGTGCAAAACCGAGGAGGACTAATTTTGGTTATGGTGCTGTCACATTACGACATTTCTCGCCAATGCGCGTCGACGTATGTGATTTTTTGGCGCAACGTCGGGATACGTCAGGAAGTGTTAGGCGCGCGTTAGCCGCGCGTGGGTATTCGTTCATCTATGTGACAGTCGGCGGCGCGCGTCAGGTGATCGGCATGGTTTGGTGCTTGCACAAACTTTGGCCGACCGACAACACGCGACAATGCGCGGGTGCCAATATTATGGCGACGTCAGAAGGTCGTCGACATCTCTGGAATAACGTTATGATAACGCTAGGCACACGCCGCGTGCACATGAGGGTCCTTCCCACACGTTGCGCCAAACGGTTGCTATTTGTAGTTTTACGTCCTACCAACATCTAAGGTCATATCAGGACGGCACGCCAAACTTTTACCAGAACGTCGGCCGCACGCTACCAGTACGTTGTGCTGATGCCGAAAGGTTTTACGTCTCTCGACGATTAAAAGTGATGTGGCGCGTTGGTGGCACGCCTGCGAGAAGCGTCATAATGTGACAGCACCATTAGCCTAGTTTATAATGTAAACAAGCGCCATTGTGTATCGTGTGATACAGGATACAGCAGAGCTAAGCCTACATTTGCACACACACACACACACCTCGGCGTGTGTTGGCTGGGGGCGCCACCAGTCCGTGCCATGACTGACGTATACGTCACAGGACGCACGTCACGGCGGCCCACAGAACGCGGACAGTCGTTCAGTCGCGACCTGCGACTCGACACCGACGGTCATCTGTTTACATCAGATGTGATGGGATTATATTAGGGCGACGGTGTGTGTGGATGTGAAGTCAGAGCGGCTATTAATAAACGCGCGGCCGGCACGTGACTGTCCTGGCATGGATTGGACCAGGCATGTTGACCAGGGGGGGGCCATGGCCCGTATGCATGAAGAATTATTTATCGGCTCCGGTGTTAAGGGCCGGGTCCGGGTTAGCTAATGCCGGCATTGGAAACTCAGTCACGGGGTATGTATGGAGCCAAAGCACGGAGGTGTTAGCTAACCTAGCAGTTATTTATAGATATGGGAAATTCCTCTGTCACTAGTCTGTGCCTGTGTACATTTGTCGATTTGATAATATTAATATCACCGCCGTTCTAGTGGAGGCGTTAATATCGGTTCGAATTTAGGGTTAATTTTATTAAATTTCACGATTTGAGTATGTAATTTTGTTAAATATGATCGCATTGAATAGATTTGCGCCTAATATATTGCCGCCGATGCGGCAGCGGCGGCGGCGGCGATGTTTTGTTGATGTTCGACAGTATGGATAGCGACGTCGATGCGGCGGCGGCACCAATTTGTTTTGTGTACATTCGTCGATTTTACAATATTAACATCGGCGCGTTAATATCGGTTCGAATTTAGGGTTAATTTAATTAAATTTCATGATTTGAGTATGTAATTCTGTTAAATATGATCGGATTGAATAGGTTTGTGCCTAATTGGTCCCTAACCTCGATGGTAAACTTGATATGGGTTGGGGTTAGCGTAGACGACGTTAAACTCGCGGAGTCTCCGTAACACTGGTCCATACATACCGACTTTTCGCCGCTAACCCGGAGATCGCCCCTAACCATGGGTTTGGCTCGCTAACCCCGACTCATGCATATGGCCCCTGGTGGGGTGGGGGATGGCGGATGGGGGAGGGGGGGTAGAGCGCTTAAACTTTATAATCAACGCAAGATTATCTCAGTTCCTTTGTTCACTGTGATTGAATATTCAGTTGGATTGGGACTTATATTTGTGGTATATTTGAACAATATATTATTCTATTTATAGATCATTTTGAAAACTTCCATCCAAATATACCTCTCCCCAAAGTGACACCAGGCATCCAGGAATATGTTCCACCCCCCCTTTTTTTAAATATCAAAACAAAATCACTAAAACAAAACAAACCAGAAAGCATGACCACACACAGAACCCTCTTACTCTTACTCCTGCTATTTAATAAGATGAACCTTAATTAGATTTCGGGCCCCTAAAATTGCAGGGCCCCCCTGGCAACTACCCAGTGTGATAAGATGGTACTGATCACATCAACCATAAAACCATGACCATAATAACAAGTAACGCCTTGCACATAGCATTTAACAAGAGCTTTGGGTAAAGAATCAACCAGATTACACCCAGAACTGCTGTGAAATATGCATATGTTCACCATTTTCATGTTGCTCTTTAATTTTCTATTCTCTGGGGCTGAGTGGTTAGAGTGTCTGACTTTTTTCTACGTCAGACTCCTAATCTGAAGGTCGGTGGTTCAATTCCCCATGCCCCCACCTCCACCAATTTGGATTTCCACCGCTGTGTATAACTTACAGCGTCATCAAAGGCTGGTTGCTCTCATACCATGTCTATGTGGTTGGGGAGGTTAAAAATCCCTTGGGTCGGTAAAAGTGTAGGGTCAGACTTTCTATCGACAAACTGTCTAATGGTGAAAACAAGTCTAGTCAGACTTATCCATGATAGGCAGTAAAATCTTCAAGAAGAACACCAAATTCTTCGTTTTAACTGTATAACCTTAACTACATAGTCCGATGAAAACATCAAAGTTTCAAAACCAAAGCAATTATCTAGATTTGATTCTGCATATCTAAGTTAGATACAGTTGCACTTATTAACCATTTGTTGCCACATAGAAGGGACCGCGTTACTGTAGAAGTCTATGGTGTGAGAGTTTTGGCATGGTTCCCAAATAAACTTTGCATGTTTGCACTTCAAATATGTCAAAAGTTAGCCATTTAATATCAAAGTTACTTCAAACTAAAGTAAGGTAGATTATATTTATAACGATGAAGCTAATATGTTTATCTCAGAAAATGACACAAACTCAAAACCTTTACGGTCATGCAAAGCACAGGACGGAGGTTTGTTGGTTGTTGTTTTACGTCCTAGCAACATCTAAGGTCATATCAGGATGGGTACGGACTTGTGAGAGTGCACATTCATAGTGACTTTATAGTGCTAAAATTACACCACCTAGAAACAAATCGCTTCGTACACATATAGAAAACATCTTTACCATTAAGATTATATTAAATTTATAAGGTATGGGTTCTTGATTTCTATTAATTTTGAATAAAACTAATGTTTTTCACTGCGTGTACCATCCAACTCAAGGCATTGTCAATGGCCGTGAGCAATCTTCATACATAAAATACAGGAAAAGTTAAATATCTCTAAAACAACACCACCTAGAAATAAATCGTTTGGTTACTATATAGAAAACATCTTTACCAAAAACATTATATTAAATTTATAAGGTTAGTGACGATGCTGTTCGATTTTGACGCATGCGCAGAAGCAATGTGTCCCTGGCAAACTGGTGTCCCTGGCAAACCGCAACAACGGCGCAACACGGCGCAAGCTTTGACCAGAGTTCAACTATGTTGAACTTTCAAGGTCAGCACTTCCATACGTTGGCAGTTCAGAGTGACACTCTCTTTTTAATCGACCCAATGAAAGCTTTTAAATTTATTTTGCAAAGAATAGACAAAGACAAAGCATTGCTGCAGCACTAATTTTTGTTTACTGTGTTGTTTTCGCGAGTAGTTGCCAGGGGCTGAGGGCTGTGACGTCACACCAACATCGAGAATACGTCGACGTTGGCGACCGTGTGCGTCAAAGCATTCAGACTTTCACGGCCACGTTCCACTTGTAGCACTCCCATCGTTTTGCCAACCGGCGTAAGATTGACGATCTAAAGCCCTGTTCACACGGACAAAATGTGAGGCGCATCACACAAATCGAATCAGGTGAGGCGAATTAGCCGCCCGTTCACACGGACACTGCGTGAGGCGGAAGTGGATATCTGCGCATGAGCAAGTCCAGACTAACCAGCGCCATTTTGGGTTCGACGACGAAGGCACCAGAGAGTGTGGGTTCGACCTAGATATGTATTTAATTAATCGTATTGGTTTGGAACGGTCAAAACTTCTGCTGGGCAGTGAAACCCTAAAAATAAATGATGAAAAAAATATCTGTGCATAGATAGCAGTTTCATTAATTAAATTATATAATATGCGCTTTTGATCGACCGGAAAGTCAACAAACTGAGGTGTCGACTGCGCATGCGTGTGAGGTGCTTAATCCGCCTCAGTGCGTCCACACGGACAAAATAAATCGAATCAGAGAAATCGCCTCACGTAGACTACCTCGCTTAGGTGGTTTACACGATCCGCATCACGTGAGTCGAATCAGCCCTAATCCGCATCAGACGTGCGTTCACACGAGAAATGTGATGCGAACTATACAAGTCGCTTTCTACGAATCGATTTACATTGCCCGTGTGAACAGGGCTCATCACGCCGTCAAAACTATAAACGCCCCCTAAGGCGTCCACTAAACGCTTGGGCGGAAGAAGGGAATCCGATTGTCTGAGTTGGTCATTCACCTCTTTTCTTTACATTACTATTCACCATCGATTCCATCACTCATCTCTACACCCACACGCCACTACACATCCCATGTCGTCCAAAGTCCACAGCCACTCCAGACCGTCTTTTTTTTTCAATTTAATTTTTGTTGTTCTTCTCGGCTATGCACAGACCTATCTATTTCCCTGACCCTACCGGAAACATTCTCTGAAGTCCACTTCCAAAACTTTCACAATAATATATAATTTCGCTAAGTATTTATCACATATCATGTCCCACAACGCATCACTCATGCATTTATCCATAGATAAATTGGGAGTGAGATTGGTTGGTTAGTTGTTGGAGTTTTGTGTCCTGGCAACAGCTAAAGTCATATCAGGACGGGAATACCGACTTGTGGCACTGCGCACTCATGGCGACTTACAAGTGCTGCCTCACTGGGCATAAGCATATTCAACGCTGAAAGGAGAGGGACAACCTGCCAGGTTTGAACTTGTCTGAGCCTGTTTGAACTTGCAGGAAATGGATTTTCCTCTTCTTGTTTTCGCGAGAACTCAGTGTCAGCCAATCAAAGCTCTTCTTTTATATTGCAAATAGCTGCCTCCATGGGGGTCGCCATTTCCAATCGAAAAGAACAGCTCTGATTGGCTGAGAACAGCTCTCAGTGTCGGCCTATCAGAGCTGTTCTTTTGTATTGCAAATAGCGGCCTCCATAAGGGGTGGCCATTTGCAATCGAAAAGAACAGCTCTGATTGGCTCAAATTATGGAAAGATCACATCCAATACATCCATTATTTTTTTAGTAGTTTCTTGTTCAGACATAGTTACACATATATATGTATCTTTTACACAGATTAAAGTGCTTGAAGTATATTTCAAATTTATCTACATCGACTTCTGTTTAAATCACACAATATCAGGACTTAAAGAATGGGACACTATTACTGCAAGGGTATGCTCAATATGGGACAGTGGTCACCAGTTTTCCTCCTTTCCTCGGTGTGGACCCTTCTCTCACCGGGAGACCAGGCCGCCGGCACCATGACCAGACCGCCGGGACCATGACCTGATATCCCACTCAGTCACATTATTCTGACACTTAGCTAACCAGTCTTTGCCCTATCCTAATTGTGCCAAGTGCCTGGCTAAGAATAAGAAGCAATAAGTATCAATTTTTAAGTCATTGGTTTTACTTGACCAAGGTTCGAACCCACAAACCCATGGGTTCGGATCCCCTGATCTCCCAAAACAGGAGACGGATGCTCAACTCATTCGGCCACCCCGTCTGGTCGGGTGGGGCGGTTTGTGGTGGGTTATCTCTATGTGTACCGTCCTGATATGACCTTAGATGTTGCTAGGGCATAAAACAACAACAAACAAACAAACAATCTCTATGTGTAATACACGCATGCGCCGCTCTCGCATCCAGTCTTGTTTGTGCATGTTGAGTTACCATGTCAGTGTAAACAGCTTCACCATCACTCACCCGCATTCGCAGTAATGAGCGTCAGAGCGAATTGTATTATGTAAGGGTTTTTTGGTGTTTTTTTTTAAATGTCCTTCCCCAAAAACAAAGAGTTTTCGTTTGTCCAAAAGCAAACTGACCAAACACCCCACCTCACCATATTAACTTATCTCGATTTTAAAATACGTCATTGCGTGGTCAGTTAGAATTATTGACATGGTTTAATTACTTAATCTTTTGGTTGCATTCACTTATTAGAAGTGCGCTGGTTATTGGTGTTAAATTATGGCCATGAACTGGTCACTGTGATCGCTGAGCGTTATCACCTTGTCGAGGTATGGAGTCGGGGGGGGGGGGGGGGGAGAAGAGGGGTGGGTGAAAGAGGGAGAGATGGGAGGGGAGTGACAGGGGGAGACGAGGGGGCGAGGGGGAGGGATCAGGAGAAGAGGGATGGGGAGAGGAGGGGAGGGAAATGAGAGGGGAGACGAAAGGGGGGGGGGGAGGGATGAGGAGATGGGGAGATGAGGAGATGGGGGATGAGGAGGGGAGGGGATGAGAATGAGAGGGGGAGACGAAGGGAGGAGAGGAGGGATGAGGAGATGA
This sequence comes from Branchipolynoe longqiensis, assembly GCA_030323885.1. Taxonomy (NCBI): domain Eukaryota; kingdom Metazoa; phylum Annelida; class Polychaeta; order Phyllodocida; family Polynoidae; genus Branchipolynoe; species Branchipolynoe longqiensis. The sequence goes on from CM059186.1 coordinate 25,750,671, forward strand.
GGGATGGGGAGAGGAGGGCAGAGGAATGAGAGGGGGAGACGAAGGGGAGGAGAGGAGGGATGAGGAGAGGAGGGATGGGGAGGGGAGGGTTGGGGAATGAGAGGGGGAAACGAGGGGAGGGAGATGAGGGATGGGGAGAGGGGGGCAGAGCAGAGGAATGGAGGGGAGAAGGCGAGGGGAGGAGAGGAGGGATGAGGAGAGGAGGGATGGGAGATTGTAAAGGGATGAGGAGAGGAGGGGATCGGAAGGGTGGAAAGAAAGGAGGGGGAATGTGAGTTGGAGGTGGAAGAGGGGAAGAAATGAGGTTAGGAGGAAAGGATGAGGGGGGTGGGAGGGGGAGGGGAGGAGGCAATATGGGGAAGAGGGGAGGAGGGGAGGAAGGGAAGAGGGGGAGGGGAGGAGGGAAGTGGGGAGGAGACAAGAGGTGGGGTGCCAAGAGGGGAGAAGGGGAGGGGGGGGGGGAGCGAGGAAGGGGAGGAGCGGGATGTGGGTTTTTTTCTGGTCGAGTAGGCCAGCAAGATCTGTATTCCAAGGACAACTCTGCACCCAGACCAATGTCGTTTTGATAGCATAGGTGTCATCAGCGAGACAATAAAATCAAACAAAGATGGTTTGCACATTTTAAAAAAAATGCCCGAACATGGCTCAGCGATCACAGGGGTCAGTGAAGATAGGTACTAGTGTAAACAATGCCACCATCCCGTTTGCTTTGTTTGTTTTAAAGTGATCTTACTTGGCTAAAATTGTATGGATGCTACAAAGCAAGATTTATAATAATGGTTTTGGAATGCATGTAAAATTGAGGTTATTTTCTTCTCGTTTTTTTTCTTTATTTAATTTTTATAAATTTTGTATTTACCTTTTATTTTATTTCCTTCCCAGACATATACAGTTTGTTAAAACTGTCATGACAGTGCAATTACAGATTGTAATGTATGCAGTGGCAAATGTCAGTGTAAATGTCGTTTGTTCTCCGTCTGTAACAGATCGGTTGTCATTGCAAATAGCAGCCTAATTGTCCATAATCCCCCCCTCGCCCTACACCGCAGGGTCGTGGACACGCAGGGCCATAAGCACGGTCGGACAGTTAACACCGCGAATTGCATTGTGTTGTGACATGCATGCAGGGGCCTGTGATGAGACCACTAATAACACCCAGCGTGTTCCCCACACCCACCTGCACCCACCCACCCACAGCCCTACTCCGGCCCCACACCCCTTCCCCATGCCGCCCACATAGCTAGTACCCAGATTGAGTACAACAACCAAAAGAGGGCGCTTCTACTTCTTCTAGATGAAAGCGAGGCCTGGGCTGCGTTCAAGGTGCGCTTCGGAGGCGCCGCGGAGAAATTCCTGACGTCACGCTAGTCTGAATGACTTTAGCTGTTGGTCGTCTCGAAAATGGCAGCCCCCCATAGGGGGCAGCTTGCAATGGAAATGAAGAGCTCCGATTGGCTGAAACCACTGAATTCGGCGGCCATTTTCATGGCGCTTTTTGTCTCCAATCTGAAAAGGGAGATGTCTCCGAGATGACTTGGAGGAATACCCTAAGCCCAAATAGCCCAAAAAGACATCTCGGAGTCGACTCGGAGGCATACCCTGAACACGGCCCTTGTCACCAACTCCACAGTTCACTGTGCACAGATGATGCGTTGATCCTTCATCTGCGAGTGTGAAAGAGGTTAAGTAGTGAAAAGCATAAATCTTTAAGTCATTAGTTTGACTCGGCCAGGGTTCGAACCCATATACCATGACCTACCAAAACTGGACGCGGATGCGCAAGTCATTCGGCCACCCCACCTATTATAACTTACCTGATTATAATTTAGCTTACATTAGATTGGACATAATTAATTAATTATTTTGGATAAAAGGCTAAAGCTAAGATTCATTCTACACGGTATGCGGTATGCGGCATGTGGTATGCGGTATGCGAATGGGAGGATTCCTTCTACGCGGTAAGCGGCAAGCGTCTCCCCACCACCACCACTACCAGATGTTTCCACTCAGCACCCCTGTGTGTGACCGTTCCATAATGATCAGTCGCCTCTCCTAGTCTAAAACTAATGGACAAGTGCGACTGACGTTTCTATTCACATACCGCGTGCCACATGCTGCATGCCACATGCTACACCGATCGCTACAGGGACTGATCGAGTTGCCGCAATCGCATTCGCATTCGCATACCGTGTGTAAGGGATGTAGCCAATTGACTTCAAGGCGTTTCGATTTTTTGCCGCATTCGCATACCACATACCGCATACCGCGTGTAAGGAATCTTAGCTTTACCTTTGAGATATTTGAAGTGTAAGTATGCAATATTAATTTGGCGTACACATTGAAATGCTTGACATTGTAAGTTTGCAGCGGTGACATGTTCTATTAAATTGACTTAGTATTCTTCACGATAAGTTCCCCATCTCCATTGTGGAGTAAAAATAAATAAATAAACAAATAAATAAACGAATATATATATATATATACATATATTTATTCATTTATGTGTATGTACAAATGTTCACCCTTTATGCAAATATAATGCTAAGCGGTCAGAGGACTCTATTGTGTGTTGGTTCTCGAAGGTTCGGTGTGATGCAGCTAGAGCGGCTTGGAGCACAGTTGCCCATGGGAACAAGTAAGCAAGGGCAGCTGGTCAGCAGGTGTTGCCTGTCCCACTACCGGTTGGTTACTTCTACAATAAATAAATGAATATATATATATATATATATACATATATTTATTCATTTATAAATGTAAAAATAAATAAATGAATATATATATTTATTCAATTATTTATACTCCACATATATAATATATATTTATGGAGCTGTATTATATATATATATATATATATATATATATATATACATATATATATATATATATGCATATATACACAGCTATAAACAGCTCCCTTCAATAAATACCCTCCCTTCCTCAAGTCGACAACTGGTATAAATAATATTGTGGTGGCGGTGATGAAAATGGGAGATATTGCGTCTAGAGCAGGAATTGAACCCACACCTCTTGCATTCCGGACCAGTGTGCTAATCATTACACCAACTAGGCTTCCTGATGTCACCACTCTATCCACTGCTACCTGTCTATGTGGCTTCTATACTGAGAGGTTAGTGCAGATTGTAACTCTTTTTAATCAATTAATCAATAGGATGCAGCTATAATAGGCCTTGGACCTGTTAGCCACTCGTAACTAATAGAAATCGAGACAGTTCTTCAGATATGGTGGATTGTAGCAACTGTCACTGGCTCCATGATGTATGTAATGCTTTACCAGTATACATCCAGTCAGGACTTGAAACAGTTCACTGACTCTGCTGCTACGATACTCTCCGGCAAGTCATTCCACAGGTCAACCACCCTAAAGCCGAAAAAGTTGTGTCGTAGGTCCAGCCTGGAGTATTATTTCTTCAGTTTCCGGGAGTGTCCTCTGGTTCTGGTGTTGGAATCTCTAATAAGGGGGCCTGTCTGTCTTGGAGATGCTTACAATTACATATACACACAGGCAAATGCACTTACATATACAGAGCCTAGGTTCAACAACCATACAGCGCATAGCTAGTACAGGATCCAAGACACAGCAACCAGTGTCGGGGGGGGGGGGTGATGAAAATGGGAAATATTGTGCCTAGAGCGGGAATCGAACCCACATCTCTTGCATTCCAGGCCAGGGTACTAACCATTACATCACCTAGGCATTCCAGGCCAAGGTACTAACCATTACAGCACCTAGGCTCCTTGATGTCACCACCCTATCCACGGCTACCTGTTTATGTAGCTCCTTGCCTGAGAGGTCAGTGCAGACTACTACAATATCAATGGGATACAATGAAATAGTCACCGATGTAAGAATTTCCATCCAGGCTACCCCTAACTGGATACATTAACTATATATATATATATATATATATATATATATATTCATTTGTGTTAAATGATTAATGCATTTGTGAATGCATTATTTAAATGAATAAGTCTGAAAAGCAATTTATCAATGTGAAAAACCCCACAAAGTAATATAATGTTTTAGCTAACAATATCTCACTCTCAGCCTCACCCTGAAAGGAAACAAACATGCCAATAATAACCTCAGCTCCTAAACGAGGGAACCCTATGCGCATCGTCTTGTTCATTCACGCATGCTTGCCACATCTTTGCTATTGACAATAAGGTAGGTGGGAAGTGTCTGGTTGTCTGCACTCACTATGTAATCCTAGGCCTGCAGTATATAGGCCGACATAGTATTTCAATAGAGGCTACCGAGGTCTAGCTTTATATATATATATATATATATATATATACATAAATATACATATATATATATACACATAGATATACATATATATATATATGTGTGGGTGATAATATTCTTATACATATATATATATTTTTTAAATTCTAAATATATATAGATATTCTTAAATAGTAATGATGTAATATATACAAGTATGATAACAATTCCTATATACATTGCTCACGGGCACAGAAGACGATGAGGCTGGTTTGAGAAACATGGCTTTTATTTGGTCGCGGCCCCCGGGCCGCAATGGGCATGTACATTGTGGATTGACGACGGGGCATGGCCGACATAAGGTCACGCAGTGATAACATAATAGCATGAGATGAGAGATGCGACATATGGACAAGTTAAGATATAAGATAAGATATGATGAACAGTCATAAGTAAAGTAAGATATGATGAACAAGTACAATTAAACATTGAATATGTGAAGGTGAATAGAATAAGCCTCGTACGGTGCGGAGGGCACTGTTGAGGTGTGTTTTTGTCAATTGCGCGGTTGTCAATTGGACGGTTGACAATTGAGTCGTTAATTGACTTCCTTGTCTAAATGTTTTTTAATTTAATTTTGAGTTGTTTTTTAATTGGCTGTCCCAATTAGATTGCCAAGCCATAGTATTTAGTCGTGCTGTTGTTGTGTGGCCCTTATGAGGTCTCTGTTGACCTTGTGTGAGTCCCTGGTGCTTATGTATTGTCTGTGTGTGTTGGACGCCGAGCCGCCGAATCGCTGCACCTCGAGTTTGGTGCTCCCCGAGGCGAAGGCTACTGTAGCCGCCGCTTTGCGTATCGCATGGAGGGTGTAGGGGGTTTGCATGCCTGTGGCCTGCTGGGCGAGGGTCCATTGTCTGGCCAGGTATGGTATGGCCAGGGCAAGCGGGGGGCGGGGGGGGGGGGTTGGCAGCCTCACCTCTCCACCGTGCCCAGCAATGAGTCCGAATGAGCGACCCCGCTCATTCCTGACTTTTATTGCCATGTAGAACATCTACTTACACATTTACTACTATCCCCTTTTATATATATAGTGCATATATAGCAGGGTATCATGGTAAATATGTAAGTAGAAAATCCACATGGTTATAAAATATATGAGGAGATAATGGTTAATATGTAAGTACAAAATCTACATGGCAATACAATATATATGAATTGTTATCATACTTGTATATATATAACCTAATTATTTATCTAATCTCTCACCTGGAGCGTGTTAGTGTGCATATCACTTTTATTTAGCTATTTATCATTATCCCCTCATATGTATGTGTGATGTATAAAGAATTATGCAAGTATAAAGATATGTAAGGGAATTATAATCATTATTGTTATACTCCGTAAGACCCAACACTCTACCAATGGCGCCACCTGCGGCCTCCTCACCTCGACTGGATGTAGACCAGTGTCAGTCGAACCGGAGGATTTTTTTCTTTATATATATATATATATATATATATATGTATATATATATAATGCTCTCAGCGACTGACCGATCCAAGGTTCAAAGTAGCTGCGGATCGAACTTGGCAGCAAATAATCGATCGCAGCCGATTGGTCTAATATATTCCATTTATATATTATTACATATCACTTGGAATAACTCCTTCGCCTGTTTATATAAGCATAATAAACTATACACGATTTATATATAACGATAGAAAGAAAGGGTGGAGAAAGAAATATATATCGACAATGTGTATTATACATTTTTAATCTCTCAGTTTATATAAGCATAATATACTATACACGATATATATAACGATAGAAAGAAAGAGTGGCGAAAGAAATATATATCGACAATGTGTATTATACATTTTTAATCTCTCAGTTTATATAAGCATAATATACTATACATGATATATATAACGATAGAAAGAAAGAGTGGCGAAAGAAATATATATCGACAATGTGTATTATACATTTTTAATCTCTCAGTTTATATAAGCATAATATACTATACATGATATATATAACGATAGAAAGAAAGAGTGGAGAAAGAAATATATCTCGACAATGTGTACTACTACTATACATTTTTAATCTCTCGGCTAACTCCTAATATATACAACCTATACCAAATCAATGATTTTGAAAATTGATACTATGTCGCTCGGCATTACTAGAAGAGAATAAGGACACATTTGCGCTGAATCGGGATTAACTTACTAATCGACCCAACACAACAAGTACCTTCCCGATTAAGATAGGCAAATGACAGAAGCTGTTATTATGAGCACACATAATGAATTATACAACACATAAACCTATAAAAAATATATATATATAAAAACAACTTTACTAAGTAGGTAGGTGCTTCCCTAACCTCAATAACCCCTCCACACCCACTGCCCCCTTCCCAAAACTCCCCCCTCCCTCTCTCCTCCTCCCTTTAAAACCCCTCACTGGTACACAATGCAGTGTGTGCATGGCATGCAGTGTGCGCATGGCATACCATGTTTACTTAGCATGTACACAAATCATTAAAGCGCTGATCCAATAGACTACATCACCATTCCAGCCGCGCGGTGCATTGTGGAATGTGTCAGAGCAAAACAAACCCGCGAGAAGCACATGACACATGCTAATACACTGGGTGCAGTTATGAAATGTGCTACTTTCAAGTTTCAGCTCATCTCAGCTCTTGTTTGAAACATAGAACACTAACTAAAAAATATATATATAATAAATTAAGACATTAATCTTTTATCCAGCATTGCATTTACATCAATATAATCAGCACATCTTATGCCATGTGCATTTAGATTTAGACAAATCTGGGCACTCAGACTAGTGTTAGAGCCATGGCCAGTCAGTTTTACTTATTTTATTTATGTTTTTATTTATATCCTATGGTTAATGACATATGTAGAAATAGAAAATGAGTATGGTTAATCAGATATTGGTTATATATTTCTTAGAAACAAGTTTTTGTTGACATATTTGACATTTTAATATTTAGAACAAGAATTACTTATGTCTAGTCTAATCAATGGTGATGTAAACATCAGCCTGTAAAGTGATTGAAATTGTATGTGTTTTAGTTGAAAATGCTTAACTATGGAGAGTTGTGTCTTAAACATATTCATTATATTATTATATTGCATCCTTCCGTCCATGTTTGTGGCAAATTATTATGTATTTCTATTAATTTTGAATAAAATGGAAGTTTTGCCCTATGCATATTGGCAAACTCAATGGCTGTACACCTTTGCTTTGCTCCCAACGCAGTTTTCAGCGCATGCGCACTCGGAACCGTGATCTCGTCTATTGAGTGAATGATCATTTACACACTGCGCCCCAACAGCCGAAATAGACGACGGGCGCAGGGCCTGTGCGTCATGGCTTATAAATACCGCAGCGCCACCATTGGTGGTGATTGGTGGTGATTGGCGATGCCTGCTCTGTCCCGATTGTGTCCCCTTGGACGGCTGATGTCTCACTGGTTCCCGGCTTGCCCCTTTCTACGGCAAATCCGCCCTGGTTGGTGAGACTGGTGCTCTGTGGCGGGGGGGGGGTGGGGGGGGGGGGGTGCGTCGAGCATGGGGGGAGGGGGGGGGGACCCTCCTTGGCACGTAACTATCCTGCTTAGTAGTTGGCAAGTCGTCGCATCCACCATTGGCTATATGACAGGTGTCATCCATTAGTCCCAGACACTGTTATCGACCCGAACAGACACGCACCCCTCCCATCATCCAGTGTAAGGCGGTAACCTTGGTTTATATATGTATCGGTATGGAGTATGCGCGCACACATATGATGTACAGTAAAACCTCTCAAAATGGACCGACCATAGGACCGACTTTAAATGGTCCATTTAGGGAGGTGGTCGGTTTAGAGAGGTTTTGTTTATCGTCGCAATGGTATTGTATGGGCGATCGTGGTGTTTTTTTTTTGTAAATGATAATTTTATTCAATGAATAAAGGTATTTTTTTAGCGCTGAGGCACTGGTCTTCCGGCCATGTTATGTTACATTCATTCACATTAATAGTCTAAAACAAGAGTTTGATACAAATACAAAAAGAAGAAAAAAGAAGACTAGTGCGGTTACCCAACAGCATTGTGAGATAACAGGGTGTACATGTTATATTGTCAGTGTCATGGTCAGGGTTACTTTGTACTAATGTAAATGATGAATATGAAGCTATTCTGTTACTGTTAGTAGAATTTGATGCAGTTAAATCCTATACTTCATTGCAGATTTGATAAGAAATAAAATATGATGTTAATTCAAACTAAATAAAGGTAGATTATGACAATCAAATTGATATATTAATCTCAGAAAAATTACAGAAACTCAAAACTATCGGACTATGCAACTTTAATTGGAACTTTAAAGTTGCACGATCCGTCAATGTTTAGTTTCCGCCATACTTCTTTTTATATATAAATATATAACGTTGATCCTGATAATCTATTTTACTTGGAATAACTCTTATTTTAAAGAGTAGAGTTTGGAGATGTATCAAGTGAAAGCATGTAAAATGAGGTGTGGTGTGCACAACAAAATTCTGGACAGGGGTTTAATTTGCACCTTTTCGAGTGAAGCAGCATAACACGGGACCGGACGTGGTGGCCCAATGGGTAGAGCGCGAAAGATCGGGAGTTCGAATCCCAGCCGAGTCAAACCAATGACTATGATTATGATATTTCGGAATAATCAAAAGGATATTGCCCAGACATGTAGGCCCAACCTGTTGGAAGTAGACACTGTTTGCCTTTACATACATGAAATAAGTATAGGCTTAAAGTGCCTGTCACACCTTACCGGATTGAGTACCGGACACAACCGGACAAAGAATTTTCTAATCTGTTGCTGTTTGGTATCAAAATGTACCGAAATGTGTCGAAATGTTGCAAAGGGAGCCAGACAAAACAGACGCTAAACGGACAAGGAAGGTACATTAACGAATAGCCACTGGACAATAACTGGACAACAACCGAATGTCTAACGGATGGACCAAAAATCAACCGGAAACGTACCGGACTGTTCATGGACGCGCCAAAAACATATACTGACCGAATTCCCACAACACCATCAATGGACTCTGCAGGAAGCAAACCGGAGATGTAACGGATGGGTACCAGATATGAAACGGACAAAACGGACTAAACAGACTTAAACCGGACACCAACCATACACGTCAGTCCGGCGGTATCCGGTACAAGTTTTGTGCATGTTCAAAACTTGCCACCATACACACTGGACACCACCGGACAGAGAACGGACATGCCGGATGCGTACCATATATAAACCGTACATTGCCATATTTCACCGGACAGTGTCCGTTTTCTATCCGGTACCCCAATCCGGTAAGGTGTGACTCAGCCTTAACTTTCTGACGTTACCTGGGAGGCGAGAGAACTCGCTACATGTCAATGATGTCACAAATCTGTAGTGTCAATGGGCTAGCTATATATTAAGGTTAATTACAAAAACACATGTAATTTCTCATAATTAAATGGCCATCAGGGCAGGCTGGCTCCAATATTCTCAGCAAAATTGTGGTTTGTGTCTGCGCCAGTAGTCTAACAGATTCACATACCGTCACAATGATGATGATGATGGGGAGGACCTATCTGAGCAAATGAGACGTGTCTATACAGTCTGTCCAAAACTAGGTAAACAGCCTTCAATGAGGAATGGCAATGGTGAAGTGAGTTTACGTTTGTGTTTCTATACTGTAGGTATATAGAGGAATGTTGAGACCATATGGTAAGATGTGGCCATTCCATTATTTATTCTTGTCTAAATAAGTATTGAATGTAAATTGGTCTGAATGTTGAAGCACATACTTGCAGTTGTCGTTCACTCACTCGGCACTCTAATGTCGACAAAAAACAAAACAAGTAGAAACTGTCAAGCGCAGAAACTGCATATGTTAATTTCCACAAATACTTACTTTCTAGTTCCTTTTTTGTCTTTTTCTTTACATTAGTCTATATGCTGTCACCTGTTTCACAATATATGCTATGCTCCAGAAGATAGGTTGATATTGCGCCATGGTAATCTACCGGTTTTCTTGTTATTATTATTAATTCCAGATGGTCTATGCTGCGATAATACATGAGTCTTTTCTGTGACGATGACAAATAATATTATAGTAGGCCTACATAATACATTAAGGCCCTGTCACACTACGACGTAACGACGTCGGCGTAGGGAGAACGTGAAGAACGTTGAACTTCTTGGCGTAGTATGCAAATTTGGGCACAAGTTGAACGTGGATGCAGCATAGTTGACGAGAGCGTAACGTCGGTAAAGCGTAGTGATACTGTCATTCAACGAGAGAGGACAACTTCATTATGTTCACGGAACGTTATGAACGTTATTCCATCGCCAGAACTATGTTACGTGATATTACATACGTCATGACACGGTGGTGAAACGTTGAACGTATGTTGAACGTACATTCTCCTGATGTTCTCCTGACGTTATCCTGACGTTCCCATTATGCTGCGTGGACGTTTCCACCGGGTTTAATGTGGGTCAACGTAGTGGAATGTAGTTGAACGTAGTGAGCAGCGTTTGACTAACGTCCGTTTAACATCATTGACGTTTGCCGAAAGTGTACAGTACGTACGGCAAACGTAAAGCCTTATGTTTGAGTTACGTCAAAAGTTTTGAACAGGTTCAAAACTTTGACACGCGCTGTCATCACACGACGTAACGTGACGTAGCTCGACATCAGTCTAACGTCATTCTGATGTCATCATAACGTAACCCAACGTACATCAACGCAATGACGAAACGTGATCATGTCAGCCTTACGTTTGCTCGTTACGTCGTAGTGTGACAGGGGTATAATATAATATTGATTTACATGCAATGGCTATGATTTGGTGCAATGTGTGTGCTGTTGATCTGGTGATATCATTTCAGAATATATCTTAGGATATACATACATACACAAACACAAACATATATATATGTATAGAAGGCATATATAAACATGTGTGTGTGCCTCGATGAGATTCCAATCATGGTTGAGATGGCTAGAGCAATCGCCAGCCTAAAAGATGGCAAAGCACCTGGGGGTGATGGAATTCCTGCTGAAGTATGGAAGCATGGAGGAGACAATCTGTTCAACAGACTGCACCAACTAATCACGAATGCCTGAGAGGAGGGTTCTGTACCCCAAGCATGGAAGGATGCCAGCATTGTGACCATCTAAACGAAAGGTGATCAAACAGAATGTGGGAATTATAGAGGAATCTCTCTTCTTTCCATAGCAGGCAAGATCTTCGCCAGGATCCTCCTCAACAGACTATCTATTCACATAACACCTGATGTAGTTCCGGAGACAAAGTGTGGCTTCAGAGGTAACCGGAGCACCGTGGATATGATATTTTGTCTCTGACAGCTACAAGAAAAGTGCATTGAGCAGGACTGACCACTGTACATGCTATTTGTTGATTCCACTAAGGCGTTCGATACAGTCGGGAGGACCAGGCTATGGCAGCTACTGAGGAAGTATGGATGCCCAGAGAAGTTCACAACTATGATCGAGGCTCGACATACGGGAATGATGGCGAATGTTAGTGTTGGAGGGGAAGTCTCAGAATCGTTCGGGGTTACCAATGGGGTCAGGAAAGGTTGTGTACTGGCCCCCATGCTCTTCTCCATCTTCCTATCAGCAATGCTCGATGAGGCTTTCCGAGGCATGGGCGATGGGTTCTATATACAGTCCAGACAGAGCCGGTGACTTATTTAACATCGCACACTTCAGAGCGAAGACCAAGGCAACTCGGATACTGGTGAGTGAGCTGCTATTCGCAGATGACAGTGCACTGGTTGCCCACTCTGCTGAAGAGATCCAGAAAATAGTGGACGCTTTCTCCGATGCATCAAACAAGTTCGACCTGAAGTTTAACATCAAGAAGATGGAGGCGCTGTACCAACCCAACTCTACAAGAACCTGAGAGGAGGATATCATGGTTGATGGAGACAAGCTGAACTCTGTTCCAGAATTCACCTACCTTGGAAGCACCATATCAAGTAATAGATGCGTTGATGCTGAAATACAGAGGAGCATGGCCAAGGCTAGCGCATCTTTCAGCCGACTACGCCAGAGACTCTGGGAAAACCACCATGTGTCCATGCAGGTCAAAGGCAAGATCTACCGTGCAATCATGCTATCCACCCTACTATACGGAGCCGAGGCCTGGACAGTGTACAGACGACAGGTGAAAAAGCTGCATGCCTTCATGATGCAACATCTGCGTTGGATCATGAGGCTAACCTGGAAGGACAAAGTGACAAATAAGGAAATACTTGAACGGACATGGCTGCCCTCTATGGAAGATCTTCTGATCAAAAAGAATCTCCGGTGGACTGGACACCTCATGAGGATGTCATCAGACAGGCTACCAAAGCAGATCCTCTACTCTCAACTGTCTTCTGGTTACAGAAAGAGAGGTCCCCCTCATCACCGATTCAAGGATACCATCAAGAGAAACCTGAAGCTGAGAGACATTAACACCGACTCATGGACATCACATAGCCTGGTCCTCCCGACTGTATATGGAGAGCAACAGTCAAGTAATGAATCAGTCTTTGTTGCATCGCGACCGACAGCATGATGATGATGATGTGAGTGTTTGTGTGTGTACATATATCCTATGATATATTCTGAAATTATATTAACAGTTCAACGGCACACACATTGCACCAAATCATACCCGCTGCATGTAAATCAATATTATATAATATATTATAGACCCCACTCTCATATTTATGGTCGTAGTCGCAGAAAAGACTATATATATATATATATATATATATACATAATGAGCGCTCATACATCAGTACTTGTATCGCGCCGCTGTCACTCCCGCTGTCACACAAGGTGGCGGGCCATCGTGATAATGCTGTTTGCAATACTTGCACATTTATATGTATTGCCGATAGACTTGCACACCCCTGTGAACCTGACCACACACGCCTGCCTGGCACACAAACCTGGTCGGTGTGCGTCCAGTCTGACTAAGAAATCATGCCTTTTTGGAGTACCACTAAATTGGTCATGGCCGTGAATAGGTCTTATGGGGGGGGGGGGGGAATCCCCCTCATGATGTCAAAAACAATAATTCAGAAATATATTGAAATCTGTTTTCATACCATTTAGCTGTTGAACGGAAACACATAGCATGAGCTGTTTGTTAACAAAAATTACATAGATCTACTCATAGTAATGGTGCTGTCACATTACGATGCTTCTCGCCGGCGCGCCGCCAACACGCAAAATCACTCTTAATCATTGAGACATGTCAAACTTGTCGGCGTGAGTGCAACGTATTGGTAGCGTGTGGCCGATGTTGTGAGAAAAAAACAAAAAAGTTTGGCGCGCCGTCCTGATATGACCCTAGATGTTGGTAGGACGTAAAACAACAACAAACAAACAGTTTGGCGCAACGTGTGGGAATGACCCTCACACGCGCGCGGCGTGTGCATAACTTCCGCATAACGTTATTCCAGCGCATTTAACGTATCTCGACGCGCCCCTAACATCGCCATAATGTTAGTACCCGCACATTGTTGCACATCAAAAGTTTTGTGCAAGCACAAAACTAACAATTTTAGGGCAGGAATTGCTAATAATTACTGTCTTGGGTGTTTTTCTTCTTTTTGGGGGGGGAGGGGGGAGGGAATTCTCGACGAATAATGGCTGATGATTTGTGATTCATAACTATTCTCTTGTAGAACGGATGTGTGTTGGGATTTTCTTAAATAACCCTAAATAACTTTCTGAGAAGAAGACAACAATTAAGAGCAGCGTCGCCACTTGAAAACATTGCACAGATGAGAGGGGAAGGAGGGAGGTGGGGAGTCCAATGATAGCGGATTCACGTTAAATATCGCGCATGCGCTAATTAGGTCAATAAGCCTATACAAAGCATAAATGAAGGCTTGGTTTTTACGCAATACTTAACATGGTCCAAAAGAACAAAAACAGGATCCTTCACAGTACAAGGCAGTATATAGGAACGATGTAAATGAAAGTCCTTCAAGGGATTCCCCAGCAGAGGCATATTAGAGATAGGAGGATGTAGACCTACCCCCCCCCCCCTCCCCCCCACCCCACCCCACCACCCCGTGCAGGTATGGATATATTGAATGCGCGTCGGGGGCGGGGCGGGGCGGGGCGGGGCGGGGCGGGGCGGGGCGGGGCGGTGGGGCGGGGCGGGGGGTGAATATGGTGGTGGTAGGGAGAGGGTGGCGCAAGTGACGAGGTCGATATCCGGAAGGAACGTCACTGTCTATAAATAGAATTGGGGAAGACACACAGGTGTGCCTGGAACTGATGCCAACTCTGGGCTGTGAGGAATCGCCTTCACCGCCGACGTTACATTTACCTAGAAACTAATAGGAAGGCATGATTCAGCATTAGGCTAGGCACAGGGAGAAAAAAATCCACATCCGTGTTGATAGCCACGTGTAAGGCGCGGCACACAGACATTATATTAAACTGGAATAAATATAGGTCACGTTTGGAACAATTCAACTACAGCAGTTTACCAATAGATGTATGTATGTATTTGTATGTATCTGTATGTATGTGTATGTATGTGTATGTATGTGTATGTATCTGTGTGTATGTGTATGTGTGTATGTGTATGTATGTATGTATGTATGTATATGTATGTATGTATATGTATGTATGTTAGGTATGTGTATGTATGTGTATGTATGTGTATGTATGTATGTGTGTATGTATGTGTATGTATGTGTATGTATGTGTATTTATGTGTATGTATGTATATGTATGCATGTGTATGTATGTGTATGTATGTGTGTATGTGTATGTATGAGTATGTATATGTGTATGTATGTGTATGTATGTGTATGCATGTGTATGTATGTGTATGTATGTGCATGTATGCATGTGTATATTATGTATGTGTAGGTACATGTGTAGGTATGGATGTGTGTATGTGTGTATGTATGTGTAGGGATATGTGTATGTATATGTGTGTGTGCGTATGTATATGTATGTGTAGGTATATGTGTATGTGTGTATATGTATGTATGTTTATGTATGTGCATGTATATGTGTATGTATATATGTGTATGTATGCACATGTATGCATATGTATGTGTATGTATGTGCAGGTATATCTGTATGTATGTGTATGTATGTGCATGTATGTGTATGTGTAGGCATATGTGTATGTATGTGTAGATGTATGTGTATGTATGTATGTGTGTATGGATGTGTAGGGATATGTGTATGTATATGTGTGTATGCGTATGTATGTGTATGTATGTGTAGGTATATGTGTATGTGTGTATATGTATGTATGTTTATGTATGTGTATGTATATATATGTGCATGTATGTGTATGTATGTGCATGTATGTGTATGTATGTGCAGGTATATGTGTATGTATGTATATGTATGTATGTGTATGTATGTGCAGGTATGTGTATGTATGTGTATGTATGTATGTGTAGGTATATGTGTAGGTATATGTATGTATGTGTATGTAGGTGTATGCATGTTTATGTTTGTGAATGTATGTGCATGTATGTTCATGTGTGTATGTATGTGTAGGTATATGTGTATGTATGTATATGTGTGTATGTATATGTATATGTATGTATGTGTATGCATGTGTATCTATGTGTATGTGTGTATGTATGTGTAGGTATATGTGTATGTATATGTGTGTATATGTGTATATGTGTATGTATGTCTATGTAGATTTATGTATGTTTATGTATGTGCATGTATGTTCACGTGTATGTATGTGCATGTATGTGTATGTATGTGTAGGTATATGTGTATGTATGTATATGTGTGTATGTGTATGTATATATATGTGTATGCAGGTGCATCTATGTGTATGTATGTGTATGCATGTGTATCTATGTGTATGTATGTATGTGTATGTATGTGTATGTATTGTAAGTATATGTATGTATGTGTATATATGTGCATGCATGTGTACTATACATGTGTATGTGTATGTATGTGTACCAGAAGGGATGACCGAACGAAAATGCTCAAATGCTCAAATGTCTTTGGATTATGCAGTTTTTAATGCTTTGTGACATCTTCATGGGTTCTTGTTGTTATTATTTTATCCCTTTATTAGAATATAAAATTCAAAAATATCCACACAAAAGCTCAGTTAACTTTTGTTTAAACACACACAAAAAATATGACACGGTGAGCTAATACAAAGTCAGAATACATGTACACCCATGGTTTGCATAATAATGATTACATAAAAGGAGCATACATATATTGTTGTGTTGATATAGGTAACTATGCAACGTAAACTATGTCAATGTCCATTGCTATGTCTATGTCAATGCCCCATGTACTAGAAGAAGGAAGTCAAATTATTGGAATTGAAATCCTCCTACTGATAATTGATTATATAAAAATATATAAAAATATATATAAATATACATAAATAAATATAAATATATATAAATATACATAAATATACATAGATATATATAAATATACATGAATATATATAAATATACATAAATATATATATATAGACTTATATAAATCAAATATATATATGAATATATATATATAAATATATTTAAATATATATATATATATATAAATACACATATATAAATATAGATAAATATATACAAATAAAAAAAGAAAGAAAATGTGTGTGTGGTATCACACAGTCTTGATGTTCTACAGTTTGCGTGAAATTTCAAAATGTCTTTATGTCCAAGTAACAAAATGGTCGGCGAACCGCTGATAAAACCACCGTTCAGTTAACAGCTGGCAGAAGGAGCGGGGTGTGAACGCGGTCTGCTGAGATATCTGTCCTATGTCACACATCACGTGACATTATGCGGCGATGGAATATGAAGCACAATTTAGTAGCGTAACCCCTATATTGTGAGCAGATGGTTAACTCGCTGTAATGATACTCAATCTGTCAGGCCCCGCCTCGGTTACAACAGTGATCTGTGACCCAGGAAAGGGTGCACAATGGGGCCTCACGTGAAAAAATAACTTGGTGGCGTACACGACTTCAGGATCAAGCCATTGGCCACCTAATAAAAACGCAGACGGAGCGAATAACCACTTTTTTTCTTCTTTTATTTATTTTTATATTTTTTTAAATATTTTTTTTTATATAGGCATATATATAGTATTATATATTATATTATACGTTATAAGTCACTAGGAGTTTCCATTTCCATTACAGTGATACCTATAGTCTACAAAATCACACTGTTGGTCTTGTATTTCTAGAAAATACAACATCTTGGTTTTCATTTTAATCAAAGGTTAAAACGGGAAAATAAACTAAAAGGATAATTAAAATATCAAAGACAATTAGATATTTGAAGCCCACATGAACATGGGTGTACCTGCTATGCACTGCAGGAGAGCCAACTAGAGCAAATGTTATTGAGTTTATGTAAAAGTAATGGTTAAGCAACTTCTTGTCATGAATATGATTTCTTCTGCAAGCACAGATTGAAATCGTCATCAACCAATCAATGCGGAGTAAAGTTGAATACCTTATATAGCGATTCCTCTTCTTCAATGTTGCCGCTGTTGTCTTAGTTTCTTTTAAACCTAGAATAAAATGCGTTCATGATATCGTCGTGGTTTATTTCTAATTCTTTATTTTTTTAATTCTTGCATATCGAGGTGTTAAACTACAAAATAGTTAAAAGTTGGCTTCCACTGAAGGGTAAACGCGGGGGTTTGGGTGGGGTGTCAATTAGTTCTTGCTCGTTTCAGCAGCCCACCAATACATTATCCTGAATTTAGGCCCATATCACGATATCAGTCTTTCAAGGCAGTCAACCGTGTGTTAAATATATGACAGAATTTAAGATGAATCAATCATATAAATGATTTATTTCGGACTACAACATTTGTACACAGACAAGTAGAGATCCAAATGTAATATTAAAAGTACACAATATCCCAATAAATGGGTCTGAATCATAGCATGTGATTTGTTAGCATATATTTATGTGTATGTATCTGTATGTATGTGTATGCATGTGTATCATATGTGTATTATATGTGTATTATATATAGGCCTACTACAATTAAATATCGGATCAGAGTGTCCCATTGCAATTCTTTTTAACACGTCGATTCCCATTTAATTTAGACATCGAGCCTTTCAGCGGTAGAACAGTGTGAGGTGCATTGCTTATATGTACATGGAAAATCACACTGTTGGTCTTGTAAGTTGTATTTCTAGAAAATCCAAAATCCTGGTTTTCATTGTAATCAAAGGTTAAAACTGGAAAACAAACTAAAAGGATAATTAAAATATCAAAGACAATTAGATATTTGAAGCCCACATGAACATGGGTGTACCTGCTATGCACTGCAGGAGAGCCAACTAGAGCAAATGTTGTCATTGATTGTGAGTTTATGTAAAAGTAATGGTTAAGCAACTTCTTGTCATGAATATGATTTCTTCTGCAGACACAGATTGAAATCGTCATCAACCAATCAATGCGGAGTAAAGCTGAATACCTTATATAGCGTTCATGACTTCGTCGTGGTTTATTTCTAATTCTTTATTTTTTTAATTCTTGCATATCGAAGTGTTAAACTACAAAATAGTTAAAAGTTGGCTTCCACTAAAGGGTAAACGCGGGGGTTTGGGTGGGGTGTCAATTAGTTCTTGTTCGGTTCAGCAGCCCACCGATAAATTATCCTGAATTTAGGCCCATATCACGATATCAGTAAAGTCTTTCAAGGTAGTCAACCGTGTGTTAAATATATGACAGAACTTAAGATGAATCAATCATATATATGATTTATTTCGGACTACAACATTTGTACACAGACAAGTAGAGATCCAAATGAATATTAAAAGTACACAATATCCCAATAAATGGGTCTGAATCATAGTATGTGATTTGTTAGCATATATTTACTACCATATAGGCCTACTACAATTAAATATCGGATCAGAATGTCCCATTGCAATTCTTTTTTAACACGTCGATTCCAATTTAATTTAGACATCGAGCCGTTCAGCAGTAGAACAGTGTGAGGTGCATTGCTTATATGTACATGGAACAAGCAGGATTGGGAATCAGTTTTGTTCAATCACCAAGCATTCTTGTCTTTGTCTGGGGGTGCTTAATGATTTGTGTACTCACAGAGTAATTGAAGGGTAAATCCGTGGACAAACTGGTTAAACTTAAAGTATCACTTCATTCCGACATGTATTGTTTACATTAAAATTTGTCATATCTTAAAGTTACATAGTCCGGTGGCTTTTAAGTCTCTGCCAAAACTATATTAGATTGATATCAAATTACTTTACCTTAGTTTGAAGTAACTTTCATTTTAAATGGTTAATTTGAAGATAGTTTAAGTGAAAACATGCTACATTAATTTGTGTAAGCATGTCAAAACTCTGACACCATAACCTTCAGCAGTAACAAGTTCTATTAAATTGACTTAATATTCCCTTCTACATGGTGTAATATATGCATAAAAGACATCCAGGCATGTGTGGAGAATAAAGGATATGTAAATGAGATGACGTCATAGACAAAGGGTGCCAGCAGTTCAGGACCCTGGACAGTGAATAAAGCATTCAGTATTCAGAAGTCAAAGTTTTCAGACGTCGTACTTTCACATGGTGTCAGATAAGGACAATGCTGCCCGCTAACAGACTGCCGGGTCTCAGGCCGCCAGGACAGCTCATCCTCTGCAACAACGCACGACCGAACTGGAAAACATGGATCAGAGCATATGATATATATGCCATGGCTGCAGGTGTCGTAATGAAGACAGAATGAGTACAATGCTGTATCTTTCTTCACGTTGCCGGCGAAGAAGCGCAAAAGGTTTTTGCCAATATGTCCATCGCGCTCGCTGAGTGAGACAAGATCGGACTCCTCACCGACGTGTTTCAAGCGTACTATACCAGTAAATGCAACTTAATAATAACACGTTACCGCTTTAATTCTCATAACCAAGCTACTGAGAACATGTCCACGTATATTACTGCGTTAAGAGACAGAGTAAAAGATTGCGAGTATGGACCGGTGGAGAAATCGCTTTGCGCGGTCGGTTGGTGGCTTGCATAAAAAACACTAATTTGAGAAACAAAATGCTACAGACAGCTGACCTGATGTTGGAAAAGTGCATAAACATGTGCGAGCTCAGTGAGTTCAGTTCTGATCAGTTGGAGGGGGAAAAAATCAGATGTTGAAGTCAGGGAAATCAATTCTATAAATAGGTATGCAACTGCACATACCGGTGCACCGGTGGTTCATCCGTCTGGGCCGTCATCTTGGAAGTCGCCATCTTGGAAAGCTGGCGGCAATGGTGCAGGCAAGTTCAAGATCCACTGTCAGAACTGTGGATACAAACACCACCGGGGAGTCTACCCAGCTAAAGGCAAGACATGTATTGCCTGCAAGAAGGTCGGGCACTTCGGGAAGGTCTGCCGGAGCAGACTGGGCAGAGTCAACAAATTGACCATGGAGGAACCCAACCCTCACAATGCTGAGCAAGACCTGGATCTGGCTGAAGTCAATGTGTTGACGATGGATCTGTTTGTTGGTGCTGTCGAGCACAGCACCGAAAGCGAGGAGGAACTCTGGTATGCGACCGTCCGAGTGAACGGTCATCCAGTCAAGTTCAAGCTTGACACGGGGTCGGAGGCGAACGTGCTGCCTAGGAACATCTTCGACAGAGTTGCACCAGGACAGCTGATGAACACCCGCTGTTCGCTTTTGACTTTTTCAGGGCTTCGGATCACCGTGGACGGTGAGGCAGTAGTTAGGATCGACGGCAGAGACTTCATGTTCCAAGTGGTGCAGAACTGCCAGCCTATTTTGAGTAAGCAGTCTTGTGTTGTGTTGAACTTGTTGGCGCACCTCAAAGAGGTGCGCTCGAGCATGCCGATGAGCATTTCCACCCCGAGCAACAACCACAGTTCGTGAGCTGAACATATGGTAAGGAAATACATAGATGTTCTTCAAGGTTTGTGTCTCATAAAATCAAATTCTGTCATTCATGTTGATAAATCTGTACAACCTGTTGTCGACCCGCTGAGGAGGATTCCATATGCAATTCAAAACAAAGTACACAACGAGCTTAAGCGTATGGTCGAAATGGGTGTATTGTTGAGCAGGATGAGCCCACTGAATGGGTTAATTCCATAACAATCGTAACAGAAACAAATAAGATAAGGATCTGTCTGGATCCGACTAAGTTGAACAAAGCGATCAAGAGAGGGCCATTTCCGACCAAAACCATTGATGAAATTATAGCTAAGACAGCTATAATGCACAGTATTTCTCAGTGTTGGACGCCATGACAGGGTATTGGCAGATAGAGTTAGACTATGAAAGTTCACTGTTGTGCACATTTAACACTCCGCAGGGCCGGTACAGGTACACCCGTCTGCCTTTACGCATCAAAACAGCCGGTGACATTTTT
Organism: Branchipolynoe longqiensis; assembly: GCA_030323885.1. Classification (NCBI taxonomy): domain Eukaryota; kingdom Metazoa; phylum Annelida; class Polychaeta; order Phyllodocida; family Polynoidae; genus Branchipolynoe; species Branchipolynoe longqiensis. Next base: position 25,772,410 of record CM059186.1, read on the forward strand.
ATTCAGGAGATGCACCGTGTCATGGGCGATCTACCCGGTATCGGTATAGTCACAGACGACATTTTGGTATTTGGGTCAACCGTGGAGGAGCACAATGACAGACTCAAAGCAGTGCTGGACCGAGCTAGGTCAGTCAATTTTAAGTTAAACGAGTTGAAATCTTTGTTATGCAAAACAACAGTAAAGTATGTAGGTCATCAACTTACCCAACAAGGCGTGAAGCCAAATCCAGAGAGAATACAGGCGATCTTGACATGCCAGAGCCGCGTGACAAACAAGGCATGCAGAGGTTCCTGGGCATGGTTAGGTATTACACAAGTTCATACCAAACATGTCCGAGATCGCCAAACCAATGCGCAAGCTCCTCGTGAAGGATGTCGCATGGCACTGGCAGAGCAAACAAGGTGCGTATGACAAACTCAAAGAAAAGTTGAGAACTGCTCCTGTTTTAGAGTACTATAATGTTGAGAAACCCATTATTATTCAGGTAGACACTTGTCAATTGGGGCTAGGGGCTGCGTTAATGCAGGAAAACAAACCAATCGCACTTGCATCTCGTGCGCTCGACTCAGCGCAGTGTGGGTATGCCACTATCGAAAAAGAAATGCTCACCATATGTTTCAGATGCCAGAGGTTTCATGACTAGCAAGGAAGTTCAAATTCAAACAGACCACAAACCGTTGGTGGCAATAATGCAGAAACCGATACATAAACTGTCGGCACAAATGCAAAGAATGCGAATGCGTTTTCAGAATTACAATGTCCAGTTGTGTCATGTTCTCTAATGTTCTTTGCAGACACATTGTCCCGAGCACACAGTGCCAATGTAGGTCACGCTGACCCATTTGACGACACACTCAGGGTCACTGCAGTGGACATGCAATCATCCAGTCTGTTAACTAAAATTGTCCCAGAGTATGAAAATGATATATCGATGTCTATGTTGATAACACATATTGAAAGTGGGTGGGACACTACACGCATACAAACACCTCCATGTCTTAGACAGTACATTCGATACAAAGACCAGCTAATGGTATAAAACAACTTAGTTATGAAAAGCAATCGAGTTGTGGTACCTCCAAATCTCCGTGGTGAAATGATTGAAGCGTTGTACGAGACACACTTGGGGATCACTAAGTCCAAGCAGTTGGCTCGTGACCGCATGTTCTGGCCTAACATAAATAAACAAATTGAGGAAAAAGTCAGTCGATGTGACACATGTCAGCATATTCGTAAGAATTTGCACAACAAACCTTTGGTAAACCACCCGATAATATGTCAACCTTATGAGAAATTAGGTGCAGATTTATTTGAGATAAATAATGAGAATTACCTGATAACTGTAGATTATTATGCTAAGTATCCTGAGGTAATGTTGTTGAAAGATACGGCGTCTGTGACAGTCATCGAGGATATGAAGGATAACTTTGCGAGGCATGGTATTCCGAGCCAGGTGATTTCGAACAATGGTCCACAGTTTAAGAGCCACAAGTATAAAGAATTTACTAAACATTATGGGTTTATGGCCACATATTCAAGTCTGAAGTACCCCCGAAGCAACGGCCAAGTCGAAAGATTTGTGCAAACAATCAAAAACATGTTTAAAAAAATGCTTAGACACGAAGACAGACTTTCAGCTAGCTTTGTTAAATTATACAAACACTCCATTGCCCATCTTGAATGCATCTCCAGCCCAGCTGCTCATGAGCAGAAGGCTGAGGTGGAGGTTGCCGATGGTGGAAGAAAATTTAATACCCAAAACAAAAACAAGAAAACACAGACAGCGAAACGACAGCAAAGTCAGAAAAGTTTCCATGACAAGAAATGGGGCAAGGCACACAAACCAATGAGAACTGGCAATAGCGTAAAGTATAAGAACCATGCAGGGGAATGGAAGAAAGGGGTCATTTTAGGTCGTACAGGAGTGTTGGGAAGAGAATATCAAATTTTGAATGCGTCAGGGAATATGTTGTACAGAAACCGGGTTCAGATTATAAGGGTTCCAGAAGGGAGGCAGCCCAAGCTGGTCGGGAAGGAACAAGTGTGCCGACAGCGCATTCGAATGTAAACAATGCGGCTAATCTAACTAGGTCAGGTCGGGTGATTAGACTGGCGGACAGGCTAGACCTATAAGTCAGTCAGTTGCAAACTGTAGTCACGCATAAACACATCTGCATGTTAGTTTAAGTTATATTGGTTCTTGAGTCATGTATTGGTATTGTGTCAAGCTGGACACTATGTCATACAGGAGGCTAAGCAGCCAGACATTTCAAAGGACATCAGTGGCATGGTACACTCGGACATTCGCTAAACCTAGGAATGATCTATCTAAGCGACGAAATGAAATCTATCTAAGTGACGAAATGACTCCTGCCAACATGTCTCTCCGTTTGGCAACGGGCAGCAAAAACAAAATGTATGCCTCAATCTCTACGGCACTGGATAAAAGCACAGCTTTAAAAATGAGTATGATATAGTGAAAACAACTTGTGGAAAAGTTGATAAGCGTGTGCTATGATCATTCATAAGGTTTAGCGAATAAAATCTATCTAAGCGACGAAATGATTCCTGCCAACATGTCTCTCTGTTCGGCAATGGGCGGCAAAAACAAAATAGCAAAAATTAAATCTATCTAAGCGACGAAATGACTCCTGACAACATGTCTCTCCGTTCGGCAACGGGCGGCAAAAACAAAATGGATGCCTCAATCTCTACGGCACCAGATAAAAGCACAGCTTTAAAAATAAGTATGATATAGTGAAAACAACTTGTGGAAAAGTTGATAAGCGTGTGCTATGATCATTCATAAACATCTGTGTCAGTTTATGTCTCGGTACTTACGATAGAAACTGAGTAAATCCTTGGTAAAAACTGCTGAGCTGCTCGTAACGTCCTCCAGTTATGAGCGGAATATGCTAATTGCTGAACCCGGATGTTGCTTCCTTCTCCCTTGACCACGATTAGCCAGAGGCTTAGTACTGAGGTAAAATATATATATATATACACACACACATACACATATCAGTCTGCGACCATGCACTTCCAGGTAAGACAAACACAAAGACGCAGTAGCCTACGGCTAGTACAGGTGAATGTTGCTGACATGCAAAGAACCAACCAAGATGGCATGATTGCTTGTATAGTGGAAGGAGAATAATAAAATGGGAATCATGGCATTTACTGGATCTTGTTTCACACCCCAATATGCCCAGGTATCTGGGTCGTTAAACAAACAAACAAAAAACAAACAAAAAACATGGGATCTTACCAAAGGTACTGATAAAACAGATAAATGGCAGGGGGCTTGCAGCGGTGGGGGAACAGATGATTTCTTCTTCTTTAATCCTTGTCTTTAGTGGTGTTCACATAGACAATCTGTATAAGCATGTGGGGTTCAAACCATGGCAGAGTCAAATCATTGATTTATAGATTGATACTTGTCACTACGTAAACCTAAAACTCAGAATTCTTAGGATAGGGCAAGGAACAGTGGAATGAGTCAGACCAATTGTTCGTGATTGAAATTTGCCCTGCTTAAAGTTGCATAGTCCGATGGTTCTGAATTTCTGTATTTTTTCAGAGATAAATATATTAGATCGATCACTAGTATCTACTTTACATTAGTTTAAAGTTACTTTTCTTTTAAATTTTAAACATTTTAGATATTTTGAGTGCAAACATGGAAAATTAGTTTTGGCAAGCTTGCCAAAACTCTGACACCATGGACTTCTGGAGTAACAGGTTCTGTTAAATTGACTCAGTATTGCCTTCTACGCAGAAACGAATACTTAATAAGTGCATCAGTATCTAAGTTAGATATGTAAAATCAAATCTAGATAATTGGTTTGGGTTTGAAAATTTGATATTTCATCGGACTATGCAGCTTTAATCAACAAACAAAGAACGCACAAAAAATATGGTGGCCAGTTTCGTAGATCCATTCCTTTCATTAAAGGATGATGTCCCTGTTTGGTTATTCTGAGTTTGTGTCCACTCTACAGGAAGTACTGAAGCTGTGACTGACATGTAAACACATCAGGTCGCAGCTTCAGCTTACATGCTGCAAAGTGAGGAAATTATGCTGCTTGTTGCATTTACACAAAGTGATATTTTATCTAATGCAACATATTTGGGAGGACAATAGACTACATCACGGTTCCAACTGCGCATGCGCTGAAAATGGGGCTGGGAGCAAAGCAAAGGTGTACGGCCATTGAGTTTGCTGATACGCATAGGGCAAAACTGGCATTTTATTCAAAATAAATAGAAATACATAACAATTTGGCACAAACATGGATGGAAGGATGCAATATAATAATATAATGAATATGTTTAAGATACAACTCTACATAATTAAGCATTTTGAGCTAAGAAACATACAATTTCAGTCACTTTACAGGCTGATGTTTTGTTTGTTGTTGTTTTACGTCCTAGCAACATCTAGTTTACAGGCTGATGTTTACATCACCATTGATTAGTCAGAAGTAATTCTTGTTCTAAATATTAAAATGTCAAATGTGTCAACAAAAACTTGTTTCAAAGAAATATATAACCAATATCTGATTAACCCTACTCATTTTCTATTTCTACATATGTCATTAACCATAGGATATAAATAAAAACATGAATAAAATAAGTAAAACTGACTCTGGCTATGGCTCTAACACTAGTCTGAGTGCCTAGATTTGTCTAAATCTAAATGCACATGGCATAAGATGTGCTGATTATATTGATGTAAATGCAATGCTGGATAAAAGATTAATATCTTAATTTATTATATATATTATTTTAGTTGGTATTCTATGTTTCAAACAAGAGCTGAGATGAGCTGAAACTAGCACATTTCATAGCTGCACCCAGTGTATTAGCATGTGCCATGTGCTTCTCGCAGCTTTGTTTTGCTCTGACGAATCACACAATGCACCGCGCCGCTGGAACCGTGATGTCTATTCTTATTTGACACTCAATTAAAGTCATTTAGCCATGCTAGCAGTTTTATAGATCTGCCACTCTTGCAAACAGAATACCATAACAATGCCCTTTTCGGTGGCCACAAGTATCAGTATCTAACTGCGCCAGTATCTAACTTACTTACGTAGAATCAAATCTCATCTGTTTTGGTTTTGGAAATTAGATGTTTCATCGGACTATGCAGGTGTCGATAATGAAGGATAGAGCTGAGAGGGACACAACAAATTCCAACCTCAGCTGTGTTAGCTGAAGCTGCAACCTGGTGTGTTGGGTCACAGCTTCAGTCCTTTCTGAAGGACAATCGGAATTCAGATTTCCCATGCTACTACTATACACGATTTCCGCGACGCAATCCCAGAGCATAATCCAGACTGGACTTGTGGGCCACAGCATCTGTGGAGAGGCAATTGAGGCTTCATATCGAGCAAGTGACAATCTTTTCGGCACAAATGTGGATTTATAAAGAAAACATACTCACCATTTTTTAATCATTTTTGATAATTATAGCAGTATCCTATTGGTTGATTGATTGAAAAGGTTGATCGTCAGTGTAAAACAACAGTGACACACTGTGACCCACATCAGAAGTGTTGTTGCCTATCACCAGGTGTCGTAGTACTAGTCGCGGAAATTGTGTATTGCTAGGTGGTAATTTAAGCTACTGATTTATATAGAAGCGAACAATATCCTTTATTTGACTCAGCTGTTTGGGGTGAGTGGCTAAAATGCAGACTGCAGGTAGGCCTACATCACTCGGCCAACGGATTTGCAGCATTTAGGTCACATGATTGATCAAGAGCTTGACAATTCAGCACTATGGAGAATCCTTATTTTGAGTCGAATTACCATGTTAGTTTATCTTGTCTAGATTTTAACACCATTGGTTCCAGTCCCACAGGAAGCTGAACTCCTTTAGTCAACGAATTATTAGCAGAATAAAATGCGAAAATATAGCTAAGTTTATGGCATCAATCAATCACTAGTTCCGTCCTCTAGTCGAGGGTTGGATGCAATGGTTCTCCACTTGTCCCGATGGTGTGCTGTTCTGATAGACTGTGAATAATTCAAGCCTGTCCACTGTGAAATATTTGTAAACCATGATGTTCTTGATCTCCCTCTCACTCTGCTGCCATTCACCTTCCCTTCCAACAATGTACGGTATATTGAACTCTGAAGAATGATGTGGCCAAAATAAATAATTTTCTTTGTCTGTGTAGTGGCAAACAAGCGTTTCTTATTTTTAATTTTTCTGAGAACTTCTTTGTTGGTGATCTTCTTTGTCCATGATATTTTCATCATCCTTCGATAAGTCCACATCTCAAATACTGCTAAACGTTTGTACAGTTTATGGCATAGCACTGTGTAAATAACTACGAGATTTAGTTGTGTGTACCCCTGGCCTTTTCCCCCCACAAACCCACTTTACCACAATATTTCAAATACGCATTCATTAAATTCTACCAAAATATATTATGAAAGACAAAAAGGCATATATTGTTGTATCATAGCTTAGTTTTGAAACATTGGAATACATTTAATGTCAAGACAACTATTGTGATTAATTGTTACAAGTAGGCCTATCTTAGTTTTAACTACAATTCAAACATTTTATGGCAATGTAAGTGCTAACCATACAGAATCAGCCCACCAAAATATATGAAAGATGGCCATTAAAGCTTAAAAGGGTCAACACAACTTTACTTATTCACAATTGTAATGATCAACTGTCACAATTTGTATAGCATGAAACAACCTATTCTCAGAGAGTTAGTTACTCAGGGCCCAATCATGATTCACCCAGGCATGCGCAGCTTTGTGTATGCAGACGACCTTGCCGTCACTACACAGAGATTGGACTTTGCACCGATTGAAGAAACACTGACTTCAGCTCTAGTCGGACTGTCGGAGTACTACACCACCAACCAACTCCACACGAACCCAACAAAAATGCAAGTCAGTCTCTTTCATCTGCGGAATCGTGAATGTGGTAAACAGCTCAACATCAGCTGGAATGGTGTGAACCTTGCCCACCGCAACCACCCAGTGTATCTTGGCGTCACACTCGACCGAACATTGTCATATGAAGCACATATCGAAAAGACCAAAAAGAAAGTAGGAACAAGAACAACACCATCTGTAAACTAAGAAACTCAAAATGGGGAGCCACTCCAACCACACTCAGATCATCTGCCCTAGCGCTATGCTACTCAGCTGCAGAGTATGCATGTCCAGTGTGGGAATGCTCTACCCATGCAAAGAAACTGAACGCGACACTGAATGAAACCTGCCAACTGATCACAGGCTGTCTGAAGCCAACGAACATCAATAGCCTGCCCGTACTCGCCGGAATTGCCTTACCTGACATCAGGAGAGTGGTGGCGAGCCGCACAGAACGGACGTGGCAAGACACAGACCAAGGGCATCCACTCCATGGACATCTCGCAGTGGTGCCACGCCTGAAGTCACATAGGAGCTTCATCAGAAACATCAAGCCCATCAACACAACAGCGACAGCGACCCATGTGGAGATGTGGAGGGAGCGATTCGAAGCCCTAGACGTCAGCGTGCACCTCAACATCTGATCCGTGCCGAAGAACACCTCCCCGCTGGCGCAGAGAACCCCTGGGTAACCTGGAAGGCTCTGAACTGGTTGCGAACACAGGTTGGCCGGTCCAGAGTGAACATGCTGAAGTGGGGGTACTCTGACTCATCAGAAACCTGTGACTGCGGCATCAGGCAGACGATGCAACACCTACTGGTCTACCCCATGATGGCCACTGCCTGCGCTGTTGCAGACCTGACATTGGCCAACAACATTGCCATCAGCTGCTCTAAACACTGGGAGAGCAGCATCTGAAATAGACAACTGGTGGAAGGATACGATGAAGAAGGCCCAATCATGGTTTTGGGCTTGTGCTCGGGTTGTGGCCATTAGTTTTATTCAGTCCTAATGACACTCTTCAGCAGCTAAAGAGTGTGTAGGCCAGGGAATATTCACACTAGGAAAGTAGTGCAAACCCTATCACTTAAATTAAACACCCGTCCCAGTGACAATTTTAAATTTCTGAAAAACCAGGGGTCTGGTGGCATGCCCTCTGGAAATCTGGTTAAACCTACGATTAAATTGATGCAATCTGGCACCTACTTGGACATATTTTGGCCTTGAAATCTCAACTGTATATACGACTTAAAGACTAACAAATAAAGTAGTGGCTTTTTTTCACGCACAGGATTGCCCCACCCACCCACCACCCCGAAACTGATTTGAACTCAGTTTTCAGTGAAATCAGCGATTTCGCTGAGAAATGGGATACCCAGTTAAACTAAGTTCCAAGCCTTTTGATTATGCCTTATAACCTAAGTTCACCCTTCCCTGTGATTTCACAGAACTAACCCATGAGGTACTTACTAGTTTAATGGTGCTGGGCAGATTAGTCCATAACTACTCGGTTCGAGCTCAAATATCCCAAGTGCAATGCAATACACTTTTCTGGAATATGAATATTTTGAATTTCCATGCAAGGAATACAGGCTAAATTCAGGTGACCAAATCTTTATCTGTTCACATACGTACAACATAACCATAATGGCATCCTCCCCTGAAAAAAGAAGTCTTTAGCAAACTAGCTACATAGTGAATGAAAACCAAAACGAAACACACACATATTGTTAATACACTGGACAGGAATACTTTTATTGACTGTACACGGTACACGTACGTTGAGGCGTTGTGTGATGGCTTCCCGCCCGTTGAGGTGGCCTCCTGGGAAGTAAGAAGTCCATGCCAGGAGTCGTCTCCGACCAGCCAGCACCAGTGAGAAAGTACTCAACAATGGCTGTTTCCATTGGTCGGAACATTCGTTTGTACAAGGGCCAGGGAAATTGTATGATCAATGTGAAGCAAGTATGTACTGTAAGTTCTCAAAGAAAAGTCGGTCTCCAGATGTTTCATTTATTTCAGTCTCTTTTTTTTTCTCTTTTGTTTTTTGTATTCTTTAGTTTTTATACAATAAATAATAATCAAACGTAGCGCATAGACTCGATAGGCTTTAGACAACTATAAGGCCTATCTAGTGATAAATTATTTGTTTGTACAACCGTTAGTATTAGTCTTACTCTTCAATACCAGTCTTAACATTATTAAGTGCATTTCTTTACAAAAAAATAACAATAAATATCTTCTAATGACCCTTACAATTAAGGTCAATGACCTTAACCAATAGAATGGGGAATCATGTCAATGCAATGCAAAAAGGTATGTGAGAAAGAATCAAAGCAGAACAGCAACAACTAATTTAAACCAGAGATCGTTGCATGCCGTTTAACAGCTTTTAACAAAACGTGAAATCACAAATATACCACATAGAGGGTAGCATTAAATTCGGAAAAACATTTTTGGGGAAGGGTATGAACTAGTTTCCTTTGTTTATTCGTTACCATTTACCATTTACTGCATGATAGATTTGTCGAGTAGCCCCGTACCTAATGACATTGCCCAGATAATGAATTCCAAAAACTCGTGTCATTAAAATACATGACCGTTGTACATGCCGTATATTTAATTCTGAATATTGAATATGTTTTTTGCTTCCCCAAAATAGACTGGATTTCCACCATTAAGCAATGCCACTATGTGACAAGAAAAACTGTCCTTCGCCCCCACCCACCCGCCCCGTTTTCTGCTACTCTACACGTCTCCCAATAGCTGCATTGAACGTTATAAAAATTACTCCAGCAAAATAGGAACTCAATGCAATGGTATTCTACAAAGCCGTATTTACCATCGCAACTAGCACAGAAAAGGAAGATGCTGTACATCCAATGTGTGAGACCAGTGTGGCTGTAGCGACCCGACCCGGTAGGAACTTCCCTGGCCACAGAGCCACTGTTACACCAGGGATGATAGTGGTTTCAGGCACACAAAAAAGCGCAAATCAAGCCGAGATTATTATCCCAGCAATAAATTTCCGTCCTCGAGGCTAGCTACCGTACCACAACTATATAAAACAAAATGCCCCCAGGCTGTGAAAAAAACCGGAAATCCGCTTAAAAACGGAAAAATATCATCCCTGGACACCATGAGTCAGTCCCCAGTGAGCCATAATCGGGAGGGTGCTCGCTAGCTGCCACAATGATCCTACCCGAAGGGAATGACACAATGCACTCAAAAGAGTTCATGGGCAGCTGCAGGTAAACCAACGGCTCCTCCATATGCCGGACACTAGGACAAAATGCCTCCCACTCTAACATTAGACAGTGGTCGGTCATCAACAACACACTTCCAAAGAACTACCATCTACTCTCCGACTAGGTATATACAGGGTCCTGCCCGCCTCTATAGTGGGCAGCGGAGACAAACTATTGGATTACACCACACCAATGTGGACCTTCTGCCGATAGAAACCTATGGGATGGTGCCCTTGCCCATGCCCTCCCCACACCCCCACACCCACTTTCCCCTCCCAAATGGGTATACATTTGTATTAATTAACAGTTGTAACACAGTGGCGCCTCGTGTGAAGGTCCAAGCCGAGGCTACCGTTGCACACCACTATCATCGAACAGCCCTATACACGATACACAAAGGCTTTAAGCACTCATTCGCGGCACCCACAGGTTTTCACCCCGTCGCCATTAGCGGCCATACTCGCTTCCCCACGTTAGTAGTAATAATAGTAGTAGTAGTAGTAGCATGGTTATTCAGTGAAAGGAATATGTACAATTTAGAAACAGTTTCAGGTTTTCAAATGTGTGTGAATGGATGCATGTTTGCGAGTCTGATGTGTTGTGTGTGTATAATATGGACAATACAAGTTTCCATGGTTACAAAGGAGCCGGCACAGGCATTGTGACCAGAGGATGCTGTGCACCTCACCAACAGGTTGTGTGTGTCATCAGTCTCCTCTAAAAAATAAACGCTTAAACACAGCTCTTATTAGTACAGCATTCGCAAAGACTCGTCCACATTCTCGCATTGTAAGCATATTGAGCTGTTGTGTGTGCATGTGCCTGTATATATATACATAATTCGAGTGTATGTTTATGTGTGAGTGTGTGTGCATGTGTATATATGTACATATTTGGGAGTTCTTGACTTGAGTCTCTGGACATATCGCCCATCACTAACAAATGTGAATTTACACGACAAGAATCCAATGGCGGGCAGAGTGGCGCAGACAATTCTTTTTGCACCGTTAGGCATGGCAGTAGCATAATGTTATACATAAACATGTTTCTGGCAGCATTCTACATATTTTGAGCAGCAGCAAAGTAATGAGGAACTCCTGGAAGTAGACATTCTCTGTTCACTGAGATTCTATCTAATCCAGGTGGGCGATGGGCCCATCGTGCGCCTTGCTTTTTGCATGGCCGATGAGCTGACTGACGACAAGCGAAGAGCTCCTTGCATGACTTGCTCATTGCCCCGGTCAATGAGCCGCTCATGGATGGACACCGCCCAGGCGAGCCGACTGCTGCAACATGGTTGTGTTGTTGCTTGCCACGTGAGACGATGGTGAGCGGACCCAGACGCCGCATCCTTAGGTCGCGTCGAGCAGCTGCGCCTACGTCACGTGACCGGGTGTCGAGGCGCTCAGTGCGGCTTCTGGTGCTGGTAGTCACGGTGTAGCTTCATCGAGCTACCTGGGGGCACTGGGGGCACGGGCGGCGCGGGGTACGTGGAGTAGGACCGGGAAGGTGGCGGTGGAGGTGGCGGTGGCCCGCCGGACGCGTACTGGGAGTGTGGCGGGGCCATGTGGGGCACGGCGGCTCGCCCAGACGGATAGGGCGCGCTCGTGTAAGGTGGGGGCTGTGGGGGACCTGTGGAGGAGGAGGGTGGTGGGGGAGGTGGTGGGGGGACTTGTTGGTGGTGGTGGCTGACTGAAGCTGAATGATGGTTGTGACTGTAAGTGGAACCACTTCGTGGGTAAGGGGGTGCATTCTGAGCTGGCTGGCTGTTGTACTGGGAGGTGGAGGAGGGTGGAGGATAGGCCGAGCCTGGAGTGAACGAGTAGCCTGGTGCTCCAGGGTTTGACGGACCGCCTGTAGCACCACCGGAACGCTCTGCAATGACAACAGAGGAGGCGCATTGAGCGTGGGCTGTGGTCGACAGAAAAACAATCAAATAATCGATGAACATTAAACACAATAATAACTGAGTTTATTATTTTAACAGTTAGTTATTATAATCGATTAGGACACCCACATAGAGTAGTAAAAGTGACTATCAAACCCCTATTATTCACCAATGAACTCTTATTCAAATCAACAGGTTAGCTCTATGTTAGCCCTCACTTACCATGGAGACCCATACCTCTCACTTTGGACTTAGCCCATCTGAAATGTTCTTGCACTCCCAAGGTTTTTGTTTAAAGAACCTGACCTCTCCCCTGATACTTAACTTCCGGTATTCGGAAGATGAAGTAAGAATCAAGCAATATTAATTTGCTAAACATGTTATTTTTGTACTTGTCTCGCCAAATACGTTTGATCAATTCACGGTAATTTAATTGCCAAACACCAGAAAGAACTTTGCCCAGGCATGCGGACATGTGTTAATATCGAGCCCTGGTCAACCATATCATTTCGATGTGATGTGAGAACCTATATAGATATGCACATTGACTCGCTTGAAAAATTAATTTCATGATCATTCATGTATTAGGTTATTTTATTAGTGATCAAAGAAAATTCATGTGAAAATTAACAAGCTGCTGCACTACCCTGATGCCCGCTTGTGAGTGGAAAATATTAAGAAATCGAGTTGATGTAGTACGTGAATAAGTGTGAATAGTATGGTTGGTTGGTTGGTTGTTTGTTGGGAGTTGTTAATCCTGGCAACATATAAGGTCATATCAGGACGGGTACCGACTTGTGACAATGTGCACCCATGGTGACTTTTATAGTGCTGCCCTGACTGGGAAATCAAGTCACCGGCACCATGACCCGATACCCCACTCAGTCACATTATCCTGACACTGAGCTAACCAGTCCTTGCCCTATCCTATTAATGCTGAGCGCAAGGCTAGAAATCGAAAAATCAATTTCATAAGTGATTGTGAAAATTGGCTTGATTCATTCTACACTATCACATCATTCCCTCAGCGTCAGCTTCAGAAACAATTTCACAAGATAAATAACAAAGATATATATATATACAAAGGGTGGATTGGATCAACCAATTTACTATTACAGTAAGACCTCTCAAACCGACCACTTCCACAGATCGACCACTCGTCTATATCGATCACTTTATTTGGGTCCCATACGACCACCCATACACCATTATAACGACTAAAAAACTCCCAAAACTGACCACCTCTGTAAATGGACCATTTAAAGTCGGTCCCATGGTCGGTCGATTTAGAGAGGTTTTACTGCATAGTGAAAAATCATGTTCATCCTCACCAATTTCATTGTTGGTATTAATCATCCCGGCTTAACAAAACTTTCACAATCACTACCCACCAAATCTACTCTCGATGTGCAGATTATGGAATATCTTCGAGCCATACACAAGAAATTCATTGCGATTGATTTTGGTTTGCCATTACTTGAAATAAACAGAGATATGGCTTGAGTTGAAAAATGGATTACTATTAAAACGAATTAAATAAGTGGGCAAGGATAATACTTTGAATAGTTCTCAGTGCCTGATTTAATGATCCAGCAGATCTATTTGGCGAGCCATTATCAGTTCACCTTACTAAATGTAACGTTGAAATTGGCCTCTTCTTATTGCACAAACGGGTGGAGGGTGGAGGGGGGCCAGAAGTGCTTTATGGTTGATTCTGATACACTTTATGTTAGACTGGCTTAAACAAAGTAAAGATTTAGTCGTGAATTTCCAATAAGAATAGATTTAATCTAAGGGACTCCTTCAAGGAAATATGCTTCTAAGCTGCGAAGATTTGCTTAAATATCAAGTTAAGCTCTTGTAAGACAGGTACAAAAAGAAGAAAAAAACCTGGAAAGCATGTCACTAGTATGCTTAGGCAACTATAAGTACTGCCGCAGTATTGAAAAAAAACCACCACCAACAATGATAACGCAAAACACGCCTTGTTGCAATCTAACTTCTCTGGATCCATAAAGAGCCTCTTAATCTCTGATGTGATCTTTCCCAACTGCACGCAGTGGACAGCCACGATGGTGAAGGTGAATGGCGTGGGGTCAGGGTGTGAGAAGAAAAGGTATGCGGCCCCCCACCCCAACCCCCACCCCCAATTAAGGTCCCACCACCCTCACCGCCGGTGCGAAATGGCTGACCCCAGGTCATATGGCCGGGACAAGTTAGCGGTTTATAGCAAGCTTTACATAAAGGCCCAACTGGCGGGGTCACCACCCATGGCATGTAGGGCTGGCACTGCTGCCCTGCGCATTCACTGGTGGATCTGCGGTCACACCTTGTAGCCGACCACGCACACCCCCAAAGTGCCGTCCATCAACAGCTCAACTCTGCCGTCAATTGCACCCCGCACCACGGCACCACGGCACCACGGCACCGGGCGCGGTGGCCGAATCGGTACAGCGCGGGCATCGCGTGCATAAGGTCGGGAGTTTGGTTCCCCGGTCGAGTCGAACCAATGACAAATAAAATTTATACTTGTCACTTCCTAGGCTGGCGCTCGGCATTAATAGGATAGGGCAGGGACTAGTTATCTCAGTGTCAGGATAATGTGACTGAGAGGGTCATGGTGCTGGTGGCCTGATTTCCCAGTGGGCAGCACTATAAAGTTGCCATGAGTGCGCACTGTCACAGGTCGGCACCTGTTCTGATATGACCTTGGATGTTGCCAGGACATCAAACTCCCAACAACCAACCAACCTTTACCACCATGTTCGTGTATCCCATTCTCGACACACATCCTGCCACATAAAGACCGACTGGCACATTACTGGGTAAACAATAATCAACGACGTATATATTTATGTATTGTTGTTTTGTGACGTGTTCACATGGTAAACCTTCATGCCCCGTTCCAGTGCGGTGAGACTGAACTGTGAAAGTCGTGTATATATATTTTTTTATATTTTATTTTCGTGATCATTGTATTTACAAAAGTCTTGTAGAATTTATTCTGTAAGAGTTTGATACGTTTTGCAACATGAAACAATGGGCGTGGTCGGTGACCGGGTTTGTGTCGCACGCAGCTTATGTATGAAGCAGGCACGATGGCCGATATGGCCACAACACTGTCACTGACAATAACTATTCTCCAATATACTTTAAAGTAAAATCAGTCGAGATATTATAATAATAATAATAATAAAAAAAAATAAAAAAATAAATAAAATAATGCAGACAGGACTGACTGCCTGGTAAACTGGCGAGTGGTTCGTTTGAAGTGACCACTGCACTCCAAAAGATTGGTTGGGTGTCCTTGCCGCATCTAAGGTCATATTAATTATTAGGACAGGTACTGACTTGTGACAGTGCACACTCATGGCAACTTATCAATGAACAAAAAACAAACATTTCTCGAAGTGAATATGGCCTATGCTGCCCACACAGCCTAAAGCAACCAGCCTCAATCAATCAATCAATCAAGGCAACTTTATAGTGCTTCCCCACTGGGAAATCAGGCCACTGGCACCATGACCCGATATCCCACTCAGTCACATTATCCGGACACTGAGCTAACTAGTCCATGGCCTATCCTATTAATGCCGAGCGCCGGGCTAGGAAGCGACAAGTATCAATTTGATAAGTCATTGGTTTGACTCGACCGGGAAACGAACTCCCGATCTCCCGCACGCGAGGCCCGCGCTCTACCGATTCGGCCACCGCGCCCGGTCAGACTACAAAAGAAGGCATCCATGTCTTTATTATACGTCGACTGGTTCTACTTGACGTGTGCTTCATGTGGATGTTGCGTGCTGCTGCTAACCTTGCGACCAGATGGCCACATGGCGGGTGGACTGTGGGAACCATTCAGTCATACATGGAGCGGTTTAGTACCGTCTGCAGCAGCACTCCGTGCCCGATATCGTCTACATATAGCATGGCGAGTGTAGACCATGTACATGTATATCGGAATGCCACATCCATACATACACACACACACACCCACCCTCACCCCATCCACTTCACATCCATACCCCCCCCCCCCCCTCCGGCCCCGTCTCTCCCATGAGAACCTAGATCTCCGCCAGCCAGACGCTACGGCCTGTCAGCAGGTGTGTAGGTCGGTGATGTATGATCCAAAGCACACGGCCAATACTAGCAGACACGTTAACACTAAACTTAAACAATCAGCCAGGTCAGCTCAAACTGACCGGGCTTTAAGTCCTACCACAAAACCGCTACGCACATTTCTGTGTTGAGGGGGGGGGGGGGGGACGTGTGGTAGGGGGATAAACGCTTTTGGCGTAATACCGGGCTTGACTGATGGAACAATGGAAAGCCGCTTCGCTGGGACCAGATTGACCCATTTGGACATTGTCCAGTCTGAGGTGCTGCTGCCGAAGCAGACAGTGTGCTCCTCCCAACATTGGCCAACCTACGGGCCGGGCCTTTAAAGCATGGTCCTTTTCTAAAGCCGTGTTCACACAGGCAAAATCTAAAGCGATTCAGCTAAGGCGAATCATATGAATCGATTTAGATGCGCGTTCACACGGGCAGTACTTGGGCCGGAAATCGATATTAGCGCATGAGCAAGGCGATACTAACCAGCGCCAG
The DNA here is from genome assembly GCA_030323885.1 of Branchipolynoe longqiensis. NCBI lineage: Eukaryota > Metazoa > Annelida > Polychaeta > Phyllodocida > Polynoidae > Branchipolynoe > Branchipolynoe longqiensis. Next base: position 25,789,064 of record CM059186.1, read on the forward strand.
TTTCGGTTAGTCGACGTCGCCACGAGAGAGTGTGGGTTCGACCTAGATATGTATGGACTGAATCATATTGTTTTGGAACGGTCAAAACTTCTGCTGGGCAGTGAACCCTAAAAATAAATGATGAAAAAAATATCTGTGCACAGCTCGCGGTTTCATAGACCAAATTATATTATATAGTGTGACGTCCTTAATCCGCCTCAGTGTGTTCACACGGGCAAAATAAATCGATTCACAGAAATCGACTCATGTAAACTACCTCGACAAGTGGTTTACAGTATGCGCATCACAGGAATCGATTCAGCCATAATCCGCCTCAGCCGCCCGTTCACACGTGAAATGTGAGCCGAACTAGGCAAGTCGAATCCTAGGAATCGATTTACATCGCCCGTGTGAACACGGCTTTAAACTACCACTCTGTACTACACCCAACCACACCACTTACACACGGGAGAAACATGGGATCTCACCCCACGTTTGCTGAAATACAAATTTATTAATTGATTAATTAACCGAGGCATTCCTGCCAGTGCGCTATGACATTCTGAAGCGTGAGCCGGCATGTTTTATTTAGGATGTTAAAGTTGCATGGTCCGATGCTTTAGCGTTTCTGTAATTTTATTACATAACTATATTACGTTGATGGCTATAATCTACATTACTCTAGTTTGAAGTGACTTTAATTTTAAATGGCTAGCTTTTGAGATATTTGAAATGTAAACATGCTAAATTACTTTTGGCAAGCACGCCAAAACTCTAACGCCATATACGTCTGCAGGAACAGATTGTATTAAAATGCCCCAGTATTGCCTTCTATGTGGTGACAAATGTTTAACAAGTGCACCAGTATCTAAGTTATACATGTAGAATCAAATCTAGATAATTGTCTTGGTTTTGGAAATTTGATGTTTTCATCAAACTATACAGCTTTAAATGGTTGCTGTTCACATGTATTTTGAGATGCGCATTAATGCAAGTCCTCAACTACTACGCACAACCTCATCATGTGCGTCGCACATACACACATGTAACGTGAAAGGGGTTCTCAACTCAAAAGTAGCCAATAATACACGTTCGTGTTCACAAACCCAACCCGCTTTTATAATTATGTTTTTAAGGGGGGGGGGGGGATTTAGCTGCCGTGGCTAGCGTGAGAGCGGCGTGCAGCCTTTGTGTCACCTGTCTGCTGTGGTGGCCACTGCCTAGTTACCAGACAACATATGGCCCAAGCGTTGCCCGGTTGCAACTGACCACATCATTATGTTGCCCGACTGCCCACAACTTTTCTCACACCCAATCGAATCATGCCCATCGCACGCCTTCAAACAAACCAACGCCTTTTGTAGCCCGTTGTCGCTAAGATTCTTTTCACACCTCATGAAGCAGTGACAATCTCCGAAACTGGGCACAGCCTGCAATTTGGGCTTCCTTTAGTTTGTTTCTTTGAGAGGGACCACCGGGTGTTGTGGGGTGTTTGGGTTCCTTTAGTTTGTTTCTTTGAGAGGGACCACCGCAAAAGTTACAAGATAGGTTTTTTTACAGGCAATTCACTAAAAACTTGGGGTGTTTTAAACTGTCATTGTTATTGCCCTATAGACATCTATTTAATGCAAAAACAGCCATACTTCCCCCCTCCCCCCTCACCCACCACCCACCTACACACACACTCCTCCTCGTCCGCCCAAGCAACCTTCTGTTCCACGCATCTTCCACGGCCAGGCCCTTTAAGAGTACAAGCTCTTATAGGCAACAAATACATGTAACACTGGCAAAACAGCATCCCTGCTTCAATATTCAGTAAATTCCAGTACAACCAAGTGTGTATCAGGCGATGCATGCACAACTATTTAAGCAGCAATACTGCTTTATATATTATATATCACGCAGTTTACAACCACCTATCCCATTTTATTATATTTAGCGAAGAATCGCACAATTAAAACACATTACAATTATATCACATCCACGAAGTAAATATTAAAATGTGGTAAATCCCGTATTGGACTAGCTTAAATTTAAAGTCCGATGGTTTTGAGTTTCTGTAATTTTTCTGAGATAAATATATTAAATTGATTGATATTATCTACATCACTTCAGTTTGAAATAACTTTTATGTTAAATGGCTAACTTTTGGGATATTTGAAGTGCAAACATGTAAAGTTAGTTTTGGCATGCATGCACAAACTCTCATACCATAGGCTTAAGCAGCAACATGTTTTTATTAAATTGACTCAGTATTCACTTCTATTGGGCAACCAATGCTTAATAAGTACATTAGCATTTAAGTTAGATATCTAGAATCAATTCTAGATAATTGTTTTGGTTTTGAAAATGTGATACTTCATCGGACTATGCAGCTTTAATAACTTGCACATTACTAAATCATAATTCATAAAAACATAGAATGTGTGATCTAAGTGTACGCATCAGGAGGGTATGGGGGGGGGGGGGCATCAATTCCCCACCGCGCTTTTTTTTGGGTCCAACTCCACACACGTGGACTACCTTCGCCTCCATAGCAAAAACTGCGGCGGGGTGGTCAGCAATAAACTATCATTAACATCCCCGGGCCGGACTTGCGCCCACCTGGAGGCCCTGGATCCAGATGCTGTGATACCGTGGAGCAATGCTGCGTGCACAAATGTTGTGCTGGACCAGTAGACGGGTCCTGGGCCGCCTCCCCGGCGTCTGCCCCCCCACCCCCTCTCCCACCCCATCCCTCCCACCCCAGGCCTCGCTTCCCGCAGTTCCCACAACCCCTGGGGGGGCCATCGGCTATTTCGGCACAGGTCGGTGCCACTGAAAAGCAGTCGCCACAGCTGTTGACTAGCCGCAGCGCTACACACGCACAATAGTCTAATAAGACATCATTATGGCGTGGGACAGGATCAAGCCAAGCAGAAACTGTCAGGCGGCCGGCTGCAGCACGCTCTATGTGCTATGTAAAAGCACGGCCTCTCCGTGCCAGCAGCATGGGGGCCAGGGGCCGTATGCAGGAAACAGTGTTACGCGAATTTGAGTTTAGGCTTTAAACGCGTATAGCTAACACCGACCGGGCGAAATATGTCAAGTGGTATGCAGGAGCGCCTAAACGGCCAGTGTTAGCTAAACGTGAAATTATTTATAGATTTGGGAATTCCCTCTGGGTCTCTACCCATATATTAGGCTTAAATATATTAAATGCTATCATATTTAACAGAATTAGATACGCAATAAGTGAAATTTGATGAAATTAACCGTAAATTCGAAGCAATATTAACGCTGCGGCCGTAACGGCGGCGATATTAACGGTTATATTTTCGAATCGACGAGCGTAAACTAAACAAATCGCTAATACATTGCCGCCAATGCGTAGACGTCGGCCAGTATGGATGTCGACGTCGACGCGGCGGTCGCGACGGCGGCGATTTGTTTACTTTACGTTCGTCGATTCGAAAATATAAGTATTAATATCTCCGCCGTTACGGCGGCAGCGTTAATATTGCTTCGAATTTAGGGTTAATTTAATCATATTTCACTTATTGCGTATGTAATTCTGTTAAATATGACAGCATTGAATAGATTTGGGTAGGACCGTACGCTAACACCGACTGTAAACCTGCTATGAAACGGGTTTAGGGTAAACGCGCGGTGTTAGCGTAACACCGCTTCCTGCATACAGAATTTTGCTCGCTAAACTGGAAATCCCGCCGCTAAACGGGAAATCCTGCGCTAAACGCGTTTTGGAGCCGTAACACCGACACCTGCATACGGCCCCAGGAGTCTGCACAGCTCAGCACTACGCTCTACCCCCGTGTGTGTGTGTGTGTGTGTGTGTGTGTGTGTGTGTGTGTGTGTGTGTGTGTGTGTGTGTGTGTATGTGTGTGTATGTGTGTATGTATGTGTGTATGTATGTATGTGTATATGTGTATATGCATGTATGTATGTATGTATGTATGTATGTATGTATGTATGTATGTATGTATATATGAATGTGTGTATGTATGTATGTGTGTGTATGTATATGTATGTATGTGTATATGTATATATGTGTGTATGTATGTATTTATGTATATATATATGTGTATGTGTATATGTGTGTATGTATGTATTTATGTATATGTATGTATATGTGTGTGTATGTGTATGTATATGTGTATGTGTATGTGCGTATACATCCAGCCTTGTCGGGAGCGCCGCAGCACACACACCCCCCTCCATCCCCCCCGTCATATACCACTTCAATCCTGCTGCCAAAGATGACAGGGGTCTCTTGGCTTTTTTTCTGTTAAAAAAAAAATAGATCATGGAAATAAAATTGTAAAAATGCAAACATAGAAGAGAAAACTAACTATGGCTCCACCAAACCACTAACAAGCAACAACATGTCTGATCGGTCATCATGTGGCTAGCTCATTGGCAAAGTATACAGCCATGCATTGGCTAATCATGAAAGGATCCGTCTTTTGGCTCAAAACGCAGATTTGCTGGGGGGTTTTAAACTCCCCCAAAAAACACCATTTTCCTTTCGATAATAGTCATTTCTCTCTTAGTCTTATGTCTACACGTTCATTGGCATCGGAGCTTACGTTCGCTCGCTACTTGAGATGTTCTGCCTATAATGCCTTGTGACAAAACGATACATGTGAAATAGTCGTTGAGTCTGTCGGCCAGTTTTAATACGAGTGAGTGTGAGTGAGAGTGATGTTGATTTTACACCATGACGACAATAAAGGTCATGTTCATAGCGAAAAGAGTTTTAACAAAGTTTTAAAACGCCACCTAGATACGATAAAACACATACAACCAAAGTTGTGACAAAAATGATGACCGTCATCAGCATATACAGGACCAGACGGGATGGCCGAATGAGTTGAGCGTCCGTCACCCGTTTTCGTAGATCGTGGGATTCAAACCCATGTCAAGTCGGCATTGTTAGGATAGGGCAAGGACTGGTTGGCTCAGTGTCAGGATAATATGACTGAGTGAGATATCAGGTCATGGTGTTGATGGCCTGGTCTGAAGCACTATAAAGTCACCATGAGTGCGCATTGTTGCAACTCGGTCCCCGTCCTGATATGACCTTTGGTGTTGCCAGGGCATAACACTCCAACAACAAGCAAGGCATGTACAGGACCAGTGCCATCTAGCGGCCAATCCACAGTAACTGACACACTCAAGTCAGACCTACTTGTTTGTCGAGGTTACTCCCACCAACATTATGATAAAAATTGGATTTGACAGATTATACCGAGAACATAAGCGATTGGATTGCCGGCTGGCAGTAATATTAAATACATGTGTACTAGAACATGTCGGTGTGAGCCGGTAGATACCCGGCTGAGCGGATTCAATGATCGAATTGCTACACAACACACACCTAGCTAATATTGCCAGTCGGCCAACTTCCATTTACTAACAGTGCCCATTTCCCATCCACGATTAATGAACACAACTGGGAACATAATAGCAGTAAATCTGGATAGTCACTGCATTCGCCGCCCACGGGTAGTAAAGTTAATAAATGCAGCTCTAAATAACCGCCGCACCACCACATTTCCAAAAATGTTGGAAATATTATGAACACAACTATTTATTAGTGAATGGTTGATTGAATGAGGTTAATTTTATGCTGTCTCGACAGTAAAGGCCATATTCACGACGAAAGTGAATGGGTAGAATTTATTTCGTCACACCGTTTTTCTATAAACTAACATATGTCCTTTGTCAAAAGATACAGTTAAAAAGGCAACATAACCTGATGAAAGCAGAACATTTCCGAAACCAAAGCACTTACATAGATTTGATCATATATATTAAACTTGGATACTAATGCATTGATTAAACATTGATGGCTGCATAGAAGGAATAGAAGTCAATTTAATAGAATCTGTTAATACCGAAGTCTATCATGTCCAGTGAACTCTTTATAATAAAATACTTCAACTTCAAGTAGATTATAAATCAATCTAAAACATTTTCGAAACTAAAAACTGTCAGAGTGTACAATTAAAAATAATATAAGCACAAGCTCAAATGATACATGTCATACAAAGAAATAGCATCTTAGTAATGGAAATAAAAAATATATGCCTTCATCAAATGACCGTTGCCTTAATATCAGTTAACTCCCTTGCCCCCCCCCCCCCACACACACATCGGCATCGGCATGAGAGTAACCGCATCAAGAAACGTTCCGGCTAAAATACAGGACTACCGTCAGAACTGAGTGAATGAAAATACTGTTCTGTAACTATGTCATGTCATAGATTAGTGACATTTAATTTCTACTGGGACAGTGCTAATGACTGAATTTTTTTCAATTGGCTTAATCTACCATTACTGACGACCACTGGTATTTGTTCTCACCACCGGACGATTCATTTTTTTAATAAAGCTGCCAGTGTTTGGCACAAACTGTACAAATGCGTCGTGCATTAAACACAATTCGTCTAACTAACTAGAAGGTAAATTGACAACTTTTTCATGTTTCATTTTGTTATTATTTTCTCTCTCCATATTATATAACAGGTAGTTGCATTTCAATTTCATATATATATATATAGATAACTATGTAGAAACTGGTCGCTGAAGTTACTTCAAACTAGAGTCAAGTCAAGTAAATTATAAACATTACCTAAGACATTTATTTTTTTAATATTGTAAAACCATATGACTAGGCAATTTTAATTGGTGGTATACTTAACTGTTACTGGTTTTTAACCTCAGCTAGACCAAAGTTACAGTCAGCCAATATGGGCTTAGTGCTGAACTATACTACTATTACTTAGGGAAACTTACTGGTGAAAGAACAATGAACATCCCTTCCCGCCTGTTACATGGCACCAACCGTTCAGAATAAATGGACACGATCCTTAAGTAAAATGTGAAAGCCATGTCACACTCGAGTACAAATACAAGGCCGCGAATAAAAACCGATACATCCACATTGTTCCCCCAAAGAAACAACCATCGCGCAAATATCCCAGTTGAAGAAAATAACTCAAATGTGTTTTAGACACAGCAATAAAAAACACACTTCTTTAACAATAGCCTGTACATGGAGATATATGTGTGGCTCGTTTGAGAAGAGATTTTCTACAGGTCTTTGGACACGGTCGAACTGATCTAAGAGTGCACTGTATTTTCAAGGTATGCACCGATTCCTCAAGGCCCAAGTTGTTTCTGTTCAATACAAGTGAACCATGTTCAGGGCTGTACAAGTGCAGGATGTGCTGACACTAACAAAATTTAAAAAAAAAAAAAAAAAATTTAAGGACTTATGAGACTTGACAGTGGCACAATGGTTTAAAGCGCGGAAGTACAATAAATCCAGTTGGCAAAACTATAAAGGCGCAATGCCGATGGCTGCCTGCGGAGGGCCGCCCGCGTTGCTGTGGGCGAAAACTAGGCAGTCTGTGGGAGGTGGCAACTCCGTCTTACCGGGCACACTAATGACACAACTGCGTCGTATCGTGTTTTTCGCCTCCAGCAAACTTGACCACTTCAACAGTAGAAGCAAAACAGACCCATAAATTGTGCATTAATTGATGGCCGCATGGACAGGGCAGATTGACGACAAGCCATAAATCACGTCGGGCCCAGGTGTGTTTGGACTAGGGGGGGCGGGAGGAGGATGAGGGGGGGGGGTGTTAGGCACACACGGGCAGGGAGGGCGTGCCGCGTCGCACCAGGCGTCAGGGGTGGGTCCTCCTGCACATGCAGGCCGACTCCCCGCTGATAGCTGAGGGGTATGGGTGGGTGGGGCGGGTCGGCGGGGTGATGGCCTTAAGCTTACCCCATTACACAAGATGGCATCTCGTTGGGGGCATCCGAGGCCACTGGACGATGGTGGACAGTGGGTGTTCTGTGGCCGACTAGGTAAGGGCCTGGCTCAGCGACTCCATCAACTATCCTCCACCCCCCATGCCTCCCACCACTCCCCCCCCCCCCACACACCCGTCATGTGGGGACAATGGGGGACAGATAAATGGCAAATAAATGCATGCATCCACAAAGCACAAGCTGACGGTTTGTCATTGATGGCCACTGGGAGGTAGATGGGTTCGGACAAACACGGTGGTCGCGGGTGATTGGTGGGGAGCGTGGTGATCAGTGCTACTGACGGCACTTACCTGCGCCTTCTCAGATCTGCAACAAGCCACGCCCCCCATCCTATCTCCCACCTCGCTACTGGACTCCCACCGACTGCCAACTTCCACCTCCCACTGAACAACGGAATACTGCCCCCCCCCCCATCACCCCCCCCCCCCCCCCCCCCACAAGTCGATCAGTCCTCCCACCCCCCACATGTACACGCTGCCCACCCACCTATCACCACCACACTACCTCCTCATACCCATCTCACTGGCGATACCTGTCCCTGAAACCAGATCCCACTAGTTGCTTGATCAGCAGCGGCTCGGCTTACATAGCATGTAAAAAAACACCCTACATTGCTTCAATTAAAATACTTCGCAGTGAATGTTACAGCTTTCTCTCGCTTACACACCCGTGTGTAAATAATGTATGCATGTACATGGTGTGAATGCATGTGCATGGTGAGAATGCATGTGCATGGTGTGAATGCATGTGCATGGTGAGAATGCATGTAAATGGTGAGAATAATAAGCACCCGAGTACCATAGGCGCAGTGAATGGAGTCAGTGTGATGTGAATGCCAGAATGGGCACTGTGCAGCATTAGTTAACTTGTCTATCAGTGTGATGTGAATGCCAGAATGGGCACTGTGCAGCATTAGTTAACTTGTCTAAAGAGACTTGACTCCACCCACCCCTCAACTAGTAAAGGCAGTGCAAGATACACCACGACAATAGCACCGTGTACAATGGGCTCATTACAAATGCAGAAGGAATGCTCAAGAAGTAAACTCAGACTGGCCGTTATCTAGTAAGCATGCTAAATCAAGAAAACAACACAGGATCATTACCGTTCAGAAAAAACAGCAATCTGCCTGTTCCCAATTGAGTGGTTGGTTGTTGGAGTTTTCCGTCCTAGTAAGATCTAAGGTCATATCGAGACGGGTACTAACTTGCGACAGTGTACACTGATGGTGACTTTATAGTGCTGCCCCACTGGGAAACCAGGCCACCAGTACCATGACCCACTCACTCACATTATCCGGACACTAAACCAACCAGTCCTTGCCCTATCCTAGTAATGCGGAGCGCCTGGCTAGGAAGTGACAATATCAATTTTAAGTCATTAGTTTGACTCGAACCCATGGGTTCGAATCCCAAGATCTACCAAAACGGGAGACGGACACTCAACTCATTTGGCCATGCCGTCTGGTCCCTGTTCCCAGTACTGACCGGCGAGCCTTCTCATGCCGTCCCATGTTGTTATTCCCAGCTAGGTCGTAGCTATCCAAGTCGTTAAAGCTGCACAGAGCCATACATTTTCACAACTGCTGCATATGTCAATTTAATAGAACTTGTTACTGCTTAAGCTTATAGGGTCAAGAGTTTTGACAAGCACGCCAAAAATTAATGTGGCATGTTTACACTTCAAATATCTCCCAAGTTAGTCATTTTAAGTCTAGGTTATTTCAAATAAAGTAAGGTAGATTATAATGATCAACCTAATATATTTGTCTCAGAAAATGAAAGAAACCCCAAACCACCGGACAAGGCAACTTTAAGTAGAAGACAAAATCGGTGCAATTGTTCAATAATTTTTTTTTTTTTAATAAAATAAAATAATGTGGTGTTTTTTTTATATATCCCTTTCGACTACGCTTTAAAAAAAAGTCAAATGAGCTGCTACATCGCCATAGAATTGTGTGACTATATATAGGTAATAATATATCAGTGTATTACATACAATCAATTCTAGTCAGTAATTCACCGCCGTTTATGTCAGGAATGCTAACCAGGACTAACGAGTGCCAATCAAGTGGTTGAAGCCGCCTACCATGACACCACTGCTGTTCCTGCAGTGTCTACTGAAACTGTCTTTAACATAAACAAAGCCACCCATCTGTAATGTGACGCAGTGTATGCTGTGGCGGTGTTAGGGAAGGCCATTGTGCTTAGCACCTAGATACATCATATACCATATTTTCTCCATTAGCACAGAAACTTAACACATCAACTATAATGATTTTTCATGTCCAAGTCACTGTAGTTTGATTCATGTGTTTTATTCATAGATAAGAATGGCCTGACAAAAAAAACTAATCTGGAAAATATTTTGAATTGAACCTGTGGTTTATGCAAAACCCGGAATGGTCGCAAAAGTTGACCATGCCCAGAAAAAAATCTGACTGCAGGTTTAGTCGAATGGCCAATCGGGACGGCGGGGTTTATTCGAGGGAGGTGTTTATTAGTTATATATTTTAAAGAGTTTACTTTGAAGGTGTGATATAACTAATAGCACATGCGTGCGATGTGTGTTTAGAAGGAGCCATGAGGGTGGGAGTCGTGTTACCTTCACTGCGTTGCATCTGCTGTTACTGTGGAAAGCTACATGAGACTAATTAGTTTCATTAAGGCTACCACCGTGGACAGACCTCCTGCCGTGCGCTCCCCTAGAATGGCCGTGCTGCTTGCAAAGTTCTTGAACTGACAAGAGTCAGGGGTGGGTGGGGTGTTGGGGGGGGGGGTGGAGCAGGTGGGGTGGAGCAGTTGGGGAACTTAATATCCTTCCGGGGAATTTGCGGGGGAGCGTCGTACCCGCAGCTCTGACCGCCACTACATAACCTCCACACAATACCATCTGACCGCCATGGTAGGTGCACTTATAATATATATATACTGTATTTAAGATATTGGGTCCTGAATTTATATATACAGTAAAACCTCTCTAAATCGACCGACCATGGGACCGACTTTGGTCCATTTATGGAGGTGGTCGCTTTCGGAAGCTTTTTATTATTGTTACAATGGTTTTGTATAGGCGATCGTTTGGGACCAAAATAAAGCGATCGATATAGGGGATTGGTCGATCTGTGGAAGTGGTCGGTTAGAGAGGTTTTACTGTATATATTTGCGGTACTTGTGAATCTTTCTGCGAGTCTGTGCTGCTTGTGCTGTGGAACTGTGCCGCGGGCCTGTGCTGGCCGGATATATAGAGTATGTGGGTGCGTGACGCGCCCCCACTTGCCATTTCTTTCCTTTATGTTACCGGTCAGGCTGTTATCCGAGCCATGGTCGATATAAATTATTACCAACCCATCTACTTCGGCGTTCTCGTTCATTTGTAGCCATATGTATACACAGCAAAACCTCCCTAACCGACCGCCTCCACAGATTTACCACTCCCCTATATCGATCGCTTTATTTGGGTCCGAAAAATACCATTGTAACCATATTCTAATTCCCTAAACCTACCACCTCCCTAAATGGACTACTTAAGTTAAAGTCGGTCGCAAGGCCGGTCTATTTAGAGAGGTAAGTACTGTGGACAAGTGAAAATTCAGACGGAAAAAGTGAAAAAATTTACTTATTTCTATCACTGGTGTGTGTGTGTGTGTATATGTATGTATGTATGTATGTATGTATGTATGTATGTATGTATGTATGTATGTATGTATGTATGTATGTATGTATGTATGTATGTATGTATGTATGTATGTATGTATGTATGTATGTATGTATGTATGTATGTACGTACGTATGTACGTAGTCTATGCAACGTAGAATTGCATATTATCAAACAGTGTCGAGACACCGACGATATGCTATGGCTTGATAACACAAAATGGCTAGGTATACACGTTTTGTTCAGTAACAAGTTTGTATGTTCCCGCCATACCATTCATCACCTGCGGTGCTGAGCGTCCCCCCTCGGGGGTCACCATTATTTGACCCCTGGCCACGCCACAAATTGTCCACTTCCGCAGCTAGCAGCAATCCCCCCCTCTCCACCTCCCACCGCCCAGCCCCGCCCCCTCCCAATCCCCACCACCCGTCTGCTGTCCGGCGACCTCCTGCCTCACCTGTCATCCTCAGGGGTCGCGCCTCCTCTCCGCCCCACCCGCCCCGCGCCACCCCTTCATTGCCCTACCCATTGCCTTCTGCCCCCTCCCCACCACATTGGTTGTGGTGCAGGCCAACAGGTGGCAGAGCTTTGGGGATAGTGCCGGGTGCAACAGACCGTGACTGGCGCCGATCACCTCTTGTCGACGGGATGGCTCAGTGGGGGGGCTCTGAGCTTGGCCAGACAGTCCTCCGGTAAAGGGTGGGGAGTGGGCGTCTTGACTCACCATGGTCCTTCTGTGGTCGGGCTGCTTACACTTGTAACAGTCACGTCATGTTGACGGATCCACCACTTGAGGCAGCCCATCGCCATTAACACCAACACTGTGAGCACATACACATACCATTGCCGGCCTAAAGGTGCCATATAAAGTTATAGGAACGACAAAGGCATCACACATTGAAGGCAACACAAGTCTTTGACTGATCTTACCGAAAGTAGCAAAAAGGCGATGGAACATCCATTTAATTATTTTGAAGGATTCAACTTTCGATTTAACTTAATTCAGTGCACACTGAAATAGACATCTCCGATCCACCACAAATAGAGATAAATAATAATCACTGAAAGAGCCGTCAGTGAAACAGGTTTGACGCCACTAGGTTTTGCACCACTTTCCCTTAAATGTGTCTTCTCATTCCCAGGACAACCCCAGCCGTCTACCATGAGTGACTTGTCCTGGACAATATCTCAACAACATACCTCCTCTGATCTGACAAGACGTAATCTGCGCAAATTAAACGTCTTGTCGCAAACCATTAAGGTCGGATAGGACAAGAAATGGCTAGTGTCACAAAAGTAAAGCTTGTTTTATTTAACCACGTCTCTAGAGCACATTGATTTTCGTATCATCGGCTATTGAAGGTCAAACATCATGGTCATTCTGACATATTTCTTTGGAGGAAACCTGCTGCCGTCACATAGGCTACCCTTTCCGATAAGCAGCAAGGTTTTTTTTTAAATATGCACTTTCCCACAGACAGGGCAAGTGTGACATGCGTTCGGTATTGACTATGTGCTTTAGCTGTGTGTGTGAATGTGAATGTATGTGAATAGTTTAAGACTAAATAGTATACTTGATGACGTGTGCATCATCTCCATGTCATGTTGCCACCCAGTTTATAATGCTGTACTCGTGCTCATACCAGCGGAGTTAATTATGGCTGCGGGTTGGTTAACACTTGGCCCAGCATTGTTTTAATGGCCTGGGAATGGGGGGAAAGGAGACATGCGCCGGAGTGTAATCAGTAATCACAGGTAGCCTCTACACTGTTGTCCTCCAAACAGGTAATAACAGCAGCACACTGGCATCACTTGATCCCTGCAGTAAATAACGCCGGGGGGGGGGGGGGGGGGGGGGGGGAGAAGAGCAGGCCCCCCGTCACCACTTCACCTGTCTGTAATTTACACGTGATCAAAGAATACCGGGATCCTTATTATCCTAACTCCGTAGACGTCTGTCCAATTATCTCGGCAGACTGCACTAATTGGTGGCTCTCATCCCCAAATGTACAGCCACACATGCTAGTCAAGCTACGGGCATGAAGGGACAAAAAAATCAACAACTAAGCAGACAAGTAAACCAGATAGTTATTATATATATATCTCGCTGTATCGGTGGCACAAATCGGCCATGTATGCATGTAGGTGTGCTCTTATGGCTGGTAACTCAATAACAATTAGACACCATGTTTGCAGGGTGCTTTAAGGTTACACAACCCGCCTGCTAAAGTGCTATATAAATGAAAGGCTTCTATTATGTATAATAATTAAAAGTGTTTAAAGCTCCATAGTCCGATTAAAACATCAAAGTTTCAAAACCAAGAAGCAAATGGTGTTAAGAATTTTGGCTTGTTCGCCAAATTCAATTTTTAATGTTTGCACAACAAATATCTCAAAAGCTAGCCATTTTAAGTAATGATACTAAAAGTTACTTCAAACTAAAGAAAGGTAGTTTATATTGATTGATTGATTGGTGGTTGCTTTATGCCATGTTGGCAGCATAGGCCATATTCACGGCGAGAAATGTTTGTTTTTTGTTTGTTTTTGTTTTTTGTTCGAACCATCGTTTTACATGTAAAAGCAGACAATAGACACTCATTAAATTAAAATGCTCACAATCATATATTTGTGGCCAAGGGAAACAGATTCCCATAGAAAAAGAAATGTTTGATTAATAATTGATAGAATTTATATAGTAAACTATATGAGGTGGTACAGTCCAGCAGCCCTCAAAAAGGCTAAAATTTTTTCTTGTTTTACTTGAGTAAAAAGGTCATGCATGCTGTCTGCAGTGTAGAATTGTTGGCGCAGGGCCAAAAAATCAACACAACTTAGTCAAATGTGTTTGAGTGTCAGCGGGGACTGACACCCAATACATTTAGGGGGAGGTTCCCCCTTGAGCAGAAAAGTATGTGTAAGCCACAAGTGGCCAATACGGCAGCGGCTAAGGACCACTTGGTCCCGCCGACCTCCCGCATGAGTCTGTGGTGGTTTTCCCACAGATTATAACAATCTACCTAATACAGCATATTTATCTCAGAAAATGACAGAAACTCAAAACCATCGGACTATGCAACTTTAAACAAATGAAAACAACATAGAGTCAAGCTGCATACACTATTTTGTAGCGTTCCAGATTACTTTCCATTGAGATACTTCCATGTACTTTACTAGCGTTTAGAGTTCTAAACAGTTCTAAAGAAACCTGCTCAAAGAACGAACGTAAATTAACCACCCCCCCCCCCCCCCGCCAAAAGAACCTGGAAAAAAAATCCACCAAAAACCCCATCCATTTAGACAACCAAAGAAGATTCTAAACCTATATCCCACTCTTTGCCACGAGGATCTCGTTTGTTTGTTTATTTGTTTGTTTGTTAGTTTAACTATCCCCTAGCACAAAAAGTAGACATCGACTATTTGGAGGTCATACAGTGGTTAGACATATCTGAATTTAAAAAAAATCTATATATTTCAAACAAGTAAAATAGAGCACAGAGATGTATGCAAAAGATCATACAACTGTGGTAAAATCACAAGTGGTATATGATAAATAAAATCAACAGCAAACGCCCCATTAGCACAAAGACCATGCTACCTGCTTGGTTAGTGGCTTTGCTGGTGGGCGGCATATTGCGCCGCCTGGTGGATTGAGAACCATATCGACCATATCTATTACAGGAAACGGAAAGCGGCACCTCGGTATCTGTTACCAGTCGATATGAGGGCGGCGGATGGTGGGGGTGTTGTCGGATAAATCGATGACCTGAGGCGGCGAGAAGTGCTAAGTGGGTGATTGATGTTTTATGTATGCAGCCCGGCTGGGACCTGGTCTGGCCAGCGGCACCTCCCCAGACGCAAGGAGGTGGTACCACCGTGCCCCATGCCCACCTCCAGTCTGGTGTACTATCTATCCTCCACGCGCTGGGAAGGGACTTGCAGCCTACTCCATTTGTGTCTGGCCAACTAATCGGCGTATGTTTTATTTATTCTCGACTTACCTTCAGGTGCAGGCCAGACTACTGGCTACACCAGGAGGAAAGTTACAAGAAGTCAGTTGGCTCATTAGGCGCCTTATCAACTTTTCCGTGCAGCACACACATCGGCCAAAACATATATATATGATGCAGAAACCGTCGTCTGGTGAACCCTCCACTTTCCCCCCTATATTGTAATTACTGAAGTGGTATACACTTCACGATAAAGGGCTTTGCTGGGAATATGGAAAAGAGGGAGGGAAAATCAGTTAAGAGATAGAGCCAATTTGGTTGATTGTTGGGGTTTTACATCCTGGCAATATCTAAGGTCCTATCAGGACGGGTGCCCACTTGTGACTGCGCACTTATGGCAGCTTTATAGTGCTGCCCCACTGGGAGACCAGACCGCCGGCACCATGGCCTGATTTCCCACTCAGTCACCTAATACTGATATTGAGCTAACTAGTCCTTGCACTATCCTAGTAATACATAGAGCCTGGCAAGGTAGCGGACAAGTATCAATTTTGAAAGGAATTGGTTTGACTCGTCCGGGATTCGAACTCGCGACCTCACGCACGGGAAGCCTACACTTTCATCTACTCGGCGGCAACGCTTTTGGGGTTCGACTTGTGGAACCAGAAAATGATTACCCACCAATTCATAAGGTCGGGGGCGAAAGGGCTGGAGGGGCTGGGGATCCATGATAAAAAGCGCTGGAAGACATCGGCTTCATTTCACAGGCTATGTGGCTACCTGACACCACGCTTGCATTAATTTACGTTATTCAATATGCCTCCAGTGCCAAGTCCCACCAAATCCCACCTGTGTGTAATTGAACACATTCAGCTTTTCTGCAAAACGCTACCTTCCGTTAATAACAAGTCATGTTAATACAATAAGACAAAGGTTACAACTCCAGTAAAACCTCTCTAAATCGACCGACCATGGGACCGACTTTAAATGGTCTATTTAGGGAGGTGGTCGGCTTAGGGAGGTTTTTAAAAGTCATTACAATGGTATCGTATGGGCGATCGTTTGGGACCCAAATAAAGCGATCGATATAGGGGAGTGGTCGATGTGTGGAGGTGGTTGGTTAGAGAGGTATTACTGTATTGTAATAAGAATTAGTGCAACCCACTTACTTATCCTACCCATACAGGCTTGACATGCGATCGTTATGAAGACCATGGTTAAATAATGTTAAAACAATATTTATACTATAACACACATGGGCTTTCTTAATTAAGGTAGTGTGGCCATTGCAGGCTCACCTACATACGCTGTATTGCTTTCAGATGTAGATTATATAGTTTTTTAT
The DNA here is from genome assembly GCA_030323885.1 of Branchipolynoe longqiensis. Taxonomy (NCBI): domain Eukaryota; kingdom Metazoa; phylum Annelida; class Polychaeta; order Phyllodocida; family Polynoidae; genus Branchipolynoe; species Branchipolynoe longqiensis. Next base: position 25,805,834 of record CM059186.1, read on the forward strand.
TAAAGTTGCATCATCCGATGGCATTTAGTTTCTGACATTTCTTTTAGATAAATATATTGTGTTAATTGCTATAATGTAACCATGGAGTAACTTTAATTAAAAACTTCTAGATATTTGAAGTGAAAACGTGCAAAAGAATTTTGACGTACACACAAAAAAAGCTGGACATCGCAGGCTTGCATGATTTACAGTAGTGAGACGTTCTATTAAATTTACTTTAATATTCCCTTTGGGCAGCAAACAAGGATTTAATAACTGCACCAGTATCTAAGTTGGGTGTTTAGGTTCACAGGATCCATACACATGTGGAGATATGGAATCCAAGGCTATTTCAAGGCTGTTTTTGATAGGAATTCAAGACTATTTTCATTTGGATTTCAGGAAAAAAAAGAAATAATGGCGAATGGCGATTTCAGACTAATTTAGATCAGTGGGGACAGTTTAATGAAATTTGACTTTTCAAGATTAATTAACCAAAATGGGTTAAATTCGAGGCTTTTCAAGGCTTTGAAATGGGGCAAATGAAGTTCAAGACTTTACAAGACTTTCTAGGCCCCATACAGACCATGGGTTAAAAAATAGGACAGTACTCTGGTTTGGTAAATTTGACGATTTCATCGGGTTATGCAACTTTAATCAACAAAATACTATTACCAACACAATGTGACTTACTGCTGTAATGCTTGGTGGTGTAGCTAGGTATGGACATGAGCGGACGCATATTGGCTCTGTCCCCAGCCTGCTGCTGGTCCTGTTGTGAAGGGCCCTGCGACACGGCCAGGTGAGAGGGCGCGCCCATCAGCATGGACTGGGGCGGAGGTGGAGGCGGCGGCGCCCGGCCCAGCGGCGGCGGGTGAGGAGGGTGCCCCATGGCCGCCTGGCCCGCGTACATCGCCGCGCCGTCGGCTGCTGGGGAGGGGGCCAAGTGGGAAGGGTACATTTATTAATAGGTCAGCTTTAATAGAGTAAACTTCGAAAGTGCTAATTATATGCAGCTAGCTGTAGAGGGTGTGATGTCAGTTCTGATCAAGAGCACACATTAAAAGTGAAGACATTACAACCCAAAATTCACGGCATTCTTGGTGACGTGAAATAGATTAGGGGAGTGTGTGTGTGTGTGTGTGGGGGGGGGGGTTGTGGCAAAGTTGAGCATGCGTGAGTTGATCACAGCACCGCTGCTATATAGTATAAGCGCTACTATGACCTTTTAAAAGGGATGGGTGTATTTTGCGGACAATCTTGTTGGTTGTTGGTTGGTTGGTTAGTTGGTTGTTGGGAGTTTTATATCCTGGCAACATCTAAGGTCATATCAGGATGGGGACCGACTTGTGACAGTGCACACTCATGGCGATTTTACAGTGCTACCCCACTGGGAGACCAGGCCACCAGCACCATGACCTGATATCCCAGTCAGTCACATTATCCTGACACTGAGCCAACCAGTCCTTGCCCTATCCTAATAATGCTGAGCGCCTGGCTAGGAAGCAACAAGTATAAATTGTTAGGCCATTGGTTTGACTCGACCAGGGATCTACCAAAACGGGAGACAGACGCTCAACTTACTCGGCCGTCCCGTCTGGTCAGCTGACAATCAGTGGGCGCTTAAAAGTCAAAGTGCACTGGAAGTTACTTGCGAACAGGCACCCAACCCCATATGTGCACAACCAGTGCATTACTTTAACACACTTAAACATCACACATGTAAGTAAAGAGAAAGTTGAAACAGAGCGTCAGAGGAAATTAGAGCACTTTCATAAAAAGAAAAGCACAAAATGGGGGTACTGGAAATAGACGCAGACATGCAGGCAGTGTCAAAAACAGCCATCTCGGTGTTTATTATACATCTTAGACTGATCCACAGAAAGGTAATTACATGGAACAGTTGTGTTAGACATCCGTCATACGACAAGATACAGCTAGTTGGAGGCAATTAGTTGTGGCGGCAGTGACGGGTCTGTAATTGGGCGAGGTGATTTAAGGACATTACGGCTTGATGGGACAGTGTTGGTGGCCCGGGTATCCGCCTCGAAACTACACGGCGGACCCGTCGCTTGGCGCACCCGTCGTACCAAGCATACATTACATGGTTATAGATATAACAGCTTGCCGCAACAATGAAGTCTCTTTCTACTAATCGAGATGCATCACAATATCTGATAAAAGGGCACATGCAAATTAAACTAAATTAGCCCCCCCCCCCTACTTTTTTTTCTTCTAAAGTAATAATGGTTGCCGGAAGTAGCCAGTTCCTTATTTAAAGTTGCATAGTCCGATGGTTTTGAGTTTCTGTCATATTTTATAAATAAATATATTATATATTAGGTTGATCGTTAAAATGTACTTTATTTTACTTTGAAGTAGCTTATATTTTAAACGGTTAGCTTTGGAGAAATTTGAAATGAAAACACGACAAAATGCCGGATATCATAGGCTTCAAAAGTGACAGGTTCTACTAGATTTACTTAGTGTTGCTTCTAAGCAGCAATCAATTTGTAATAATTGCACAAGTATCTAAATTGGATACATCACACTTTCGTGTGCTTTACAGCTAGCTACCCCTCTAACATGAAATAGGTTGTCTTTTAAATTGTTTGCAAAAAAGTGTGTTTTTTTAAATATTAAATTCGCAGCGAACATTGTAATCACGGCCTTCCTCATTCCACTGCTTCTTACCCTATCCTAATAATGCCGAGCGCCAGAATAGGTAGCGACAAATATAAACTTTTAAGTCATTGATTTGACCCGGCCAGGATTTGAACACTATGGGTTCGAATCCCATGACATATATATATATTTATAGCACAGTCGCAACAAAATGTCCTAACAAAATGAAAACATGTCCATGACAATTCCATCGCATGACGGATCCATCATGTAATGTGCCCTGCACATTATTTGCTCGTCATCAAGTCAATCAGGCGCCAATTCAAACAAGTAGTCGGCATCCTCCCGGCGCCGCTACCTGTAAGCCCACCCGGGCTAATTGACCGGACTGCTCATATATCATACCTGGCCCAGGCCAACGGCGCCAAATTCGCATTCACATTCTCATGTCTGAATGTCTGTATGCCTGTCTGTCTGTCTGTCGGTATGCCTGCCTGCCTGTCTGTCTGTCTGTCTGTCTGTTTGCGCGTGCGTGTGGGTGGTCCCGGGGGGGGGGGGGGGGGTGTTTCCCATTGCCAAAATGAATGTCACCGGTATGACTTCTTACAGCACACTCAAACAAACTAACAATGCAAATTACTTGTGACTGTCAGCGGTATGAGATAACGAGTGGATAATGGGTGGTAATAAGCATGATGTGGTCACCATCAGCCCCAAACTAACAGATTGAATTCAATAACAAAACTTGGGAGTTGGGTGAACCCCTGAACAGAGTTTCAAAAGGAAGTGATCTAAAGGTGGGCATTTCTGGCGTAGAACAACCAAAGCGCTTTAATAACCTAGAAATAATACATTGAGGAAATGAGAGCATGGCCTTGGCGGTGAGTGGGCGGGGAAAGTGGAGTGGTAGACCTGTCTACGGTGTCATTGCTGGGCTGCGAGTGCTAGGTGGAAAGGAAGGGATGGAGGGAAGCAAGGAGGGAAGCAAGGAGGGAAGGAGGGAGGGAGGGAGAGTGGGAGGGAGAGTGGGAGGGATGGTGGATGATGGATGGATGGATGGATGGATGGATGGAGGGAGGAGGGAGGGGGAGGGAGGAGGGGAGGGGAGGGAGGGGGGGAGGGAGGGAGGGAGGGAGGGAGGGAGGGAGGGAGGGAGGGATAGGGAAGGAGGGCGGCGCGCTGGGTGGTACCCGACGTGTCATCAATCTTCCAGCTAAGCCCTCAATGCGTAATGATTTACGCCAGGTGACAATTAAAGGAGGGTGATGTAGGTTCGACACGCTAAGCTCGTAGCTGACGAGGCGGCCACACACAGGAATCAGCCCTCCATTACACGCAGAGTGTCACAGTCAGGTCGACAGTGCCTAAGTGGAGGCGGAGGCATCACGGCGGGCCTTGATTGTAAATTAACAAGTCACAAACACCACCATGTTTCTTATTCCTACATGATACTACATGCTGACATGTGGCATGTGGCTAGAACTTAGAAGACAGACACTATGACTAGACAACACGTGTAAACTCAAACTCAGGTGGTATCATGAATATTAAGCCACCGCACAGACAAAGAGCCCCAATTACCCATTTGTGGGGAAATGCGGTTTTATTTAATTGTCGGACCATAGCATGTCAGCTGTTTCCTCCCATTACCTTCACTCCCTTCTTCTCCGAGTTTACAAGTCACCCCCCTCCCCCGCCCCTATCCCGACGAAACCAAGTGGACATGTCACTTTTGTTAGTAGCTAACCACAGTTCAAGTCCAGCAGGCATCATCTCTGGACGAGACGACCTGCCTAGTGGGTGAGATATTTGTTTTTCAGTCCATTATTATCAGCCTCAAATATTGTGAAAGCTTACTAATTCAGGATAGCACTCGCAGATGTTACTAAGTGAATATAAGATTAAAATAGGGTCACGCCATTACTTATTTCGATATACCTAAGAAAATATAACCCATCTCATCAGTATTTATATTATATTATTCATATTGTTTACATCTATACTGAAATGAGACATTCAGAATAGTTAACTTCCCACATAACATTAGTTTTAGGGCGACCCATACTGTATTAAATTGGCAAAGAATTAGACATTCAGAATAGTTAACTTCCCACATAACATTAGTTTTAGGGCGACCCATACTGTATTAAATTGGCAAAGAATTAGACATTCAGAATAGTTAACTTCCCACATAACATTAGTTTTAGGGCGACCCATACTGTATTAAATTGGCAAAGAATTAGACATTCAGAATAGTTAACTTCCCACATAACATTAGTTTTAGGGCGACCCATACTGTATTAAATTGGCAAAGAATTAGACATTCAGAATAGTTAACTTCCCACATAACATTAGTTTTAGGGCGACCCATACTGTATTAAATTGGCAAAGAATTAGACATTCAGAATAGTTAACTTCCCACATAACATTAGTTTTAGGGCGACCCATACTGTATTAAATTGGCAAAGAATTAGACATTCAGAATAGTTAACTTCCCACATAACATTAGTTTTAGGGCGACCCATACTGTATTAAATTGGCAAAGAATTAGACATTCAGAATAGTTAACTTCCCACATAACATTAGTTTTAGGGCGACCCATACTGTATTAAATTGCCAAAGAATTACAGACATTCAGAATAGTTAACTTCCCACATAACATTAGTTTTAGGGCGACCCACACTGTATTAAATTGCCAAAGAATTACAGACATTCAGAATAGTTAACTCCCCACATAACTAGTTTTACGGCCACCCATGCTCTATTAAATTGTCAAAGAATTGCACGTATAAGATTAAGATGTGTGACTGGAATAAACAGTAATCACTTTGAGTACAGCCAGCTGTCATATGTGGCATATTGTGGGTTGTTCTGAGATACACCAAGCTAGAGCGAGGTCATAGACCGATTATTTACTACGAACGGGACTATTTACCACTAACATTTTTACACCAGCTCTGGCTATTTATCCTCTCCTGCTAATGATACTCATCTTACTTAATATTTGCTCAATAAAAACCATAGGTGTTTTTATCTATTTATATTTGTTTAAAGAATAACCTATGGGCACTAAACATACCATTTACAGGCGTAATTAAATGGAGGCGAATATTGCAGGTTAGATGTAAAAACTAAATTAACCATTGTCCTCATGCCGCTTGTACAAACCAATAACAACTTGCGTGACTAAAGATGGGAAGATAAGACTGGAAGTTGGACGTGGACAATCGGATAATCCCCCCTACTTTTACAAGTACCGCCATCAAGGTCTGACCGAGAACAATCAACGGAATTGTATTTATATAGCTCTATGCATGCGCTGTCTGAGTGCGGTAGGGGTGGGGCGGGGGTAGGGGTAAACACTAGTAGGCTTTGGCGATGGGTTTTTTTGTGTGTGCTTGTATTTTGATGTAGAATATACACAGCACGTACGTAGATCAAATATCCACCGATCTTCCCTTCTTCGAGGATCATATAGACGAGTAAAAAAACACCAAAAAACCACTGGGGTTATAGAGGTATAATCTTTCATTTCTATTTTACTTGTAAACGAACTACAGTAAAACCTCTGTAACCGACCACCTCCACAGATCGACCGATTTATTTGGGTCCCAACAATACCATTGCAAGAATATTCTAACTCCCTAAACCGGCCACCTTCCTAAATGGACCACTTAAATTCGGTCCCATGGTCGGTCGATTTAGAGAGGTTTTACTGTATATTTCTTCTCGTGTGTGTGGGTGAGGATAAAGCCCCTTCCCATTCAGCCAGAGCGACAGTTAGTTTAATAACTGTAACGTTTTGGTGGATAAGCAAGTATCTTCTTCGCAAGGCTACTCAACAAAGAAAGGTGAAGTGACAGTCAGTTTGAGAAATGTTTGTATTAGTAATGAATATTACATATAAATTATACAAAGTGCCACAGCTCATAACGCATACACCAACTGCAATAGCTAACTATACAGTGTGGTAACACATACACCAATTTTAATAGTTATCCAAGTAGCTAATAAGTGAGTGAGCGAATTTTAATAGTTATCCAAGTAGGGAGGTAGGTAGTGAGTGAGTGAGTGAGTGAGTGAGTGAGTGAGTGAGTGAGTGAGCGATTTTTAATAGTTATCCAAGTAGGTAGGTAGGTCGTGAGTGAGTGAGTGAGCGCGTGAATGAGTAGGGTCTTACGTCCTAGAAACACATGAGATCATAGTACTATTACTAGAATGAGCATGAACGTCCTAGCAACACATGAGGTGATACAAGAATGAGTATAAATGTGTGACAGTGTGCACTCTTTGGAAGTTTGAAAGTGCTGCCTCACTAAAGAAATACTGTAAAAGCTATATTTGGATATAATACGTCCCTCCCAGTCACGTTATCCGGACACTGAATCAACCAGTCATTGCCCTACCCTACTAATTGCCCAATGCCATGCGAAGTCTCCCCCCCCCCCCCCCACCCTATTGTAGTATTCTTCCCAATATACATATTTTTTTTATTTGTTGCAATGTTTATTTGCTAAGTAATCCGTCTAAGGAAACCAATACAAATTTAGAGAGAAACCCTATATCGATGCAGTTTGATAAATGCATGCAAAGTAAAGTAACTTGTAAAGTAGCCAATTTCGTCCTTGAGATTCCAATTGGCTGAGAAAAAAAGGGCATACCTTAAACGGCACACACCTTGGGTAGATGGAATGTTCTACTTAATGAAAAGAAATGTATAGGCTGGCGTATATTTGATAGACCTTTGGACTCTAAAATCACAAAGTTGGTTAAACTTTATACGTGCGATGTGAAAGTATTTACATTGCAGTATAAACATTCACTTCGAGGTAAATTGGACAATATTTCCCAACAAAAGAATCATGAATGTAATTAGACAGCCTGCTAACATGTAACAGAAACTACATATGACAAAACCTCTCTAACCAACCACCTACACAGATCGACCACTCCCCTATATCAATTGCTTTATTTGGGTCCCAAACAATAACAAAAACTCCCTAAACCAATCACCTCCCTAAATAGACCATTTAAAGTCAGTCCCATGGTCGGTCGATTTAGAGAGGTTTTACTATCATCATCATCATCATCATCCCAAACAATAACAAACACTCCCTAAACCGATCACCTCCCTAAATAGACCTTTTAAAGTCGGTCCCATGGTCGGTCGATTTAGAGAGGCTTTACTGTATATGTACACATAAACACCACAAACAGGGAGACAGAGTGCATCCAACGGACTTAATCGTTATCTCAAATAGAGACAGTGAACAGTCAACGGACAGCAAAGCTAAGCGTGAGGGCAGATGCAGTTACGGAAGCTGAGAGATAAGGTTGTGGTGGCTGGAGCAGCAGCAGCAGCAGCAGCAGCAGGCTGGCATGTGACGACGGCGACACTCACCATTGTGTGTGGCCGTTTTGGTAGCCGGGGGAGGTGTGGGGTGTCCACCAGGGGGTGGTGGTGGGGGTGGGGGAGAGGCAAGGCCGCCCAGAGCGCTAGCCACAGCAAGTCGACGACGTTCTGAAGTGGTAAAAACACACAACCAAACACATGGTAAAAAAATTGAAGAAAAAGACACGCACACGCACATGGACGCGCACACACACGCACACATACACAAAACCACACATACAACATATCTGGGGGGCGGGGGGAGGGGACCATCTAAAATTGCTGTGTCGCTTCAATTTAACAACAACAACATTTTTGTTGGTACATTAGTTGATTAAGCAGGGGAAATTTCAATCACGGACAATTGGGCTTCCTCATTCCACTGCTCTTTGCCCTATCCTAGTAATGCCGAGCGCCAGGCTAAAACAAGGGATGACAGGAAACAAAACTAACGCTTTGTTATCGCTTTATTTGCTCACCACCACTGCAACTAAATGACTGACTGGTCAATCTAAACTGAAGTAGATTATAATATAACAATCAATCTATTTATCTGAAAATATGGCAGAAACGCAAAACCATCGGACTATGAAACTTTAATAAGCCTCCAGTGTATAAGGAATATCAGTAAACACATCGAGTGTCATTAAAGTAGCATAATCCGATGGTTTTTAGTTCTTAGTCCATTTAAAAAAAAAAGATAAATATATAACATTGATCACTATAATTTACTTTAGTTTAGTTTGAAGTTTATTCTAAAGGGTTAGCTTTGGAGATATTTGAAGTGTAAACATGCTAAAATAATATTGGCGTACACATTGAAATTGTGGAACCATATGCTTCAGCAGTAACAGATTCTATTAAAGCAACAAATGCTTAATGAGTGCACCAGTATCTTAGGATATGTAGGATCAAATATAAATAAGCGTTTTGGTTCTGAAAAGTCTATGAAGCTTTGAAATTGCATAATGGTTTCTAACATAGTTTTGAGAGAGAAAGGATATATGGGTCGTTGAGAGAGAAAGGATATATGGGAAGTTGTGTACCAATACTGTGACATCAGTGCCACACAATCAAAATGCTGTCAAAGTCCTATATACAAGCTTCCTCAATGTGTATATCCATTTGCATCTGAATAATTGAAAATAAACATATTCTGACATTTTTAAGTAGGTCAAATGATGCTCACACCCAGTAAATAGCAGTACAGCATGGAAACCAATCTGAGTCCAAAATCAAATATTTCCAACACAAAGGTTGACAATTTTAGGACATTTCACATGCCACTTGGTTTATAAACAGTAGTAATAATAATTTGAAACCTCATTGCTATGGTTTTGTCTTATTTGTGATGATTAAAGAGAAAACCAGAAAAATATTAGCAGGGTAACAGTGCAAGTGGAATCAACAATTTTACACAAATGTTCGGCTCAAATTCCAATGCTTAGGGGCAATTTCAGGATTTATCTTTTACTATACCATAACTGGGTCCATTCACAGGATGTCAAATGGTGAAAATAGTTCCCGTACTGTTTCTGTACTCAATGCTTGATACAGAGTTTCATAGTACTTGCAAGTGGAAACGAAATGTTACGATGTTAATGACTCCTGAAAAGGTTAACTATTTCATAATTTTTATAATTCTTTTTAGAAATAAATGTCTTCAACTTAATGAAGACATTGTATATCACCATTTGAAGTGAAATGTGCTGTTGTTCAGAGGTTTTCATTAAGTTTGTGACACTTTATTTTCAATGTTGTTGACAATGTTACAAATTAGTGATGCAATTTTCTATTTATTTAGCTACATACATCCCAATAAGATACATAATACAGAATATTAACATTTACTTTTGATCTAAAATATCTCCCACATTATTGGGCTAAATGATGAAATATTAATATTGACACTTCAATAATGGGTTTCTTTGAAATATGCATTTCAAGTAGACTACCTCAAATGGTACAGTTTCTGAGAATGACCCAAATACATTACGTTGATAATTATAACCTACTGTAGTCTGAAGTAACTGTTTTAAAGGGATTTGAATTTGGAGATACTTGGAAGTGAAAACATGCCAAATTAATGTTAGTGTCCACACTGAAATGCTGGAACCATAGACAGGTTCTGCTAAATTGATTTTGTATTTCTTCTATGCAGTAATACATGCTTTAATAAGTGTACCAGTACATAAGCTGGATACATAGGATAAAATTTGGGTAACTGCTTTGGTTCAGAAGATTTGTTGCTTTAATCGGAATATGCAGCTCTAAGTGGCACAAAGAAAAATGTATTTAACAGAGTTTCACATGAGAAAATGGATGATATAATAGATTTGTGCTAGAGGACTGTCTGGAGAGGAAACATAAAAATATAGTTCAGTATACACCAAGAAAATCTAATTTTATGTGAAAGTTTTGTCGTGACAAAAAAACTAACTAACTGTGCTGTTCTCTGTGGCGGAGTGGTTTGAGTGTCTGACTTTTTTCTAGGTCGGACTCCTAATTTGGCAGAGGTGATGGCATGGGGAAATTGAACCACCAACCTTCAGATTAGGTTTGATTGATTGATGGTTACTCTATGCTGCTGACACGGTGTAAAGCAAACACCAATCAATCAATCAATCAATCAAACCTAATCTGAAGGTTGGTGGTTCAATTCCCCATGCCATCACCTCTGCCAATTTGGATTTCCACCACTGTGTATAACTTACATCGTCATCAAAGGCCAGTTGCTCCCATACCATGTCTATGTGGTGTAGTAGCTTAAAAATACCTTGGGTCGGTAAAAGTGTAGGATCAGGCTTTCTACCGACCAATTGTCTAACGGTGAAAACAAGTCTACTCAGACTTATCCATGATAGGCAGCGTAAATCTTCCAAGAAAAAACTAACTCGTTCATAAATCAGAGCTGCTGAGCATGTCTTTACTTTGGCTCCACCTAGTGAGGAAACGGATAACTAGGACTGCGGGTGTCTAAGCTGGCTTCGCCGGCCGGTGGGCGCCCAGTCACGTGCATCTCGTGACACGGGCAAGTGTGCCTATTAATAATATATTATACATCACAGGTGCTGCCAATAATATCACCCCAGCTAATATGAAGTAATACGTCTCGCAACCAATGCACACAATGGGCACCATACGGCGTCGGTCCTGTTCTATATTAGAGAAAACACGGCACCGTGAACAACAATTTTAACATCTCAACTTGTTGGGGTTTTGTTATGCATTTGCCTATTGAAGCATTTATGTTAAACCTTTAACAATATTCGTGTGCGGGTGCAAATATATAACCGGCAACACCATGTATCATTGTATGGGGCTTCAAGTCTCTTGAGATAAAACATTGCAGTTAGTAATGCCCATTTAATTAAGCTTTTTAAAGTAGAATTTCTAGACACAGCTCAACATCTCTATATTAGGAACCTGTGATTGGGCTCACTTAGGCTCTTTCCATAAGCAGATACATTAACTGTTCAGAAACCCTACACTACTAGTATACTCTGAATCCAGAATCTCATACAATGATGATAATTTCACAGTATACTGTATAAGTATTGCTCATGTTAACATCCCAGTGCCATGGCAATCTTATTTCTGACTCTAGAGAAATATATACTAACTTGACTCAATTATTTTAAGTCCCCCACAACGATGGGCGTTTACAAGTAGATATCTCACTTTTGCTTGAAAGGCCTACTGATTCAATTTGTGTTACTTTTTTGGTGGATAGGGAGAGGACCCCGCCCCCCCCCCCCCAATAGCCGATGTCTAGTTTTTGTGCTGGGGGCTCGTTAAACAAAGAAACAAAACAAAATGAGGACAGGGAGAGAATGAGAGTGCGAGTGCGAGTGCGAGTGCGAGTGCGAGTGAGAGTGAGTGATAGTGACAGTGACCCTAGTCCACCTCGCTGTTTTAACCTGTCGGGGCAGTAGATGTGACAAATTCTATATTTTCTAGCAGTCTCCAGCTTAGGGTGGAATATTCTGACAAAACCAACTGGAGTGAATAATTAGAATTTTACATCCTATCAACACCTGACGTCATAATGCGCATTCGTGACTGCTCTATAGTGCTGCCCCAACAAGATACCGTGTCACCAGCATCACCAAATGATATCGTCACCTAACGATATCCCGCCTAGGCACATCCCCTGATAATGAGGCACCCAGCACTTGCCAGATTTGAGCAGACATAAACCATTTAGTAAACAGGAAGTATACTTAATCCCGGAAGAAGCGGATTTAATCCCCCCCCCCCCTCCCCATCTTCCTAAATTTGAATGCGTTGAAAGCACATTGAAGGCAAATTACTTTCCAAACGCCGTGTTCTACTACTGATCATATTGACGGTAGGAATTTCGATTTTAGTCACAGACATGAGTACAATTGTGCGGCAGGAAGCTAGTTGTAGCCTGATACGGCGGAACCGAAATGTGATCCGAGGTAGCCTTAAGTGCTTGTTTTGGGGGTGTTTTTTGTGTGTGTGTGTGTGTGTGTGTGAGATTTCTTCTCTCTTTTTCTTTTGATTTTTTTTGGTTTTCTTTCGATTTTTTTTTTATTAAGACAAAAAAATGCACGTTGGCTAGACAGGCGCGATAACCACAAAGCTGGATGGAATGAAGGACTTTCAGAGAACTACATGTTCACACGACGGTGTGTGTATACACACGGTAAGCTGACCACTGCCCGCCTGAGGCAGGCGCGGTCCTCCCCACCCAGTCCTCCTGTAGGTCATGATTATCTGCAACCACCAGTGGAGGTCTCGACTGGCCGAGTATTCATCACTCCAGCTGCCGTGGGCAGCCGCACAGGGAGGCCCGCAGCCCGCGGCCACTATTCGTTAGCATGTCAGGCAACAACTAGTTGTCTGCCTCACACAAACACCCAACGGTCCTGTGTCTGACCACACCACGCCTCGTTATGTTAGACCCCTATGGAAACATCACCTAGATTACTTTTTCCCCGTCCTAATATGACCTTAGATGTTGCCAGGACGTAAAACTCCAACAACCAACCAAGCTTTGCGCTTCCCCATATTGCGTCCGCTTTATCTCCCTCCTACCCCTGCATTTCGCCCTTTAAAGTAACGGAGTAATATTTACCCTTTAAAGTAACGGAACAACAAACAAAACACCCGGAAATGGCTGCAAAGGTTGCACCTCACTCATCCCCAACGTAGGCGTTGTCAATGCTGACGAGCACACACTGTCAATGAGGGCAAACAGACGGGGATACCAGGGCTGACGGACGGGTGGAGTGGGACGTGACAGCGGCGCGCCCACGTTATCCACGACTCCACACGGCCCGCCATGGGGCGCTGTTTGCCCTGCCCAGCTGCCCCCACCCTCATGTCCTAGGGGAGCAGGGGCGGTCAGCGGTCACTGCCTTCTAAATTCTCTCGTCTATGCGAGGTGAACAGTGCAGTTACACACTTGCGGTCACGTGTTCTGGGAGTTGGGATATGGTTTTAGGGTTAAGAGATACAGGTGAAGAAAGGTGGTGGTGGTGGTGGTGGTGGTGGTGAGTGGTGGTGGTGGTGGTGGTTGTTGGTGGTGGTGGAGGAGGGTACCTTCATAGGAGTGGCTGCACCACACCTAGACAACTTTACTAAAGACATAAGTAATAACCAAATCTCTGAACGAATACCATGAAGATTGTCCATTGCAATGACGTTTTGTGTACTATAACGAGGTGAGTACGCACACTATATGCACACGCTGCTAAAGGTAGAAATGCTGCAGAACAACGTAGCCAAATGTATAGGGCAAAAGCTATTTTTCTGTGGGTATCAAATACCAGTACACTAAACTAGTAGCGAGTGCTTGTTTCTGAATGGGAGGATATAGATACACAAACATGCGGTTGTCTACATTTTACCAATGAACGGCCATTCACATTCGGTTTAAACGACAACGTGTTGAAGCTGTACTGTGGTGAGGGCGAAGAGGACGGCTAAGGAAGGGTTGGGAAGGGGAAAGTGGATGGGGAGAGAGCGGAAGCGAGATGGAGAGAGGGAGAGAGATATATAAGAGAACGTGAGAGAGAGAGCGAGAGGCGAGAGGCGAGGGGAGGGAGGGGAGGGGAGGGGAGGGGGGGAGCGGAAGGGGGAGGGGGGAGGGAGGGGCAGGGAGGGGGAGGGGGGAGGTGGAGGGGGAGGGGAATTCATTTCGAACATACTGCGTACCTCGAGTTCTCTCATCCTCCTCGACGTCCGACTCTGCGGCCTCCACCCCGAACTCGCGGCGCAGTCTCTCCGTAAGGCTGAGAGTCTGTTCCCGGACGCGCTCTACCGACGTGGCGGCCGTGTTCCACCGCGAGTCGGCCTCGTCCTCGTCCCGGCTCAGAACGCCTACAGAGGGGGGACAGTGCAGGGACCATAAGTAACTCATACACGAATACGGACAGTAATTAACTCGGCTATAGCCAATACACACCACATACCCGAATAAACAGAGGTTAGTTAAAGTTGCACAGTCCGATGGTTTTGAGTTTCTGTAATTTTCTGAGATAAGTATACAGTATAACCTCGTTAAACCAACTTGAAGGGACCCTAGAAATGTGTTTGGATTAACCCATCATTGGTTTAACCGAGCTTTGGCTTTGACTTTGAATAAGCGTGTATTGCACATGTAATATACAATATATGTGGACACTTTGATTATTGTTTTTTATGTATATACAGTATAACCCCATTAAACCAATCTCGGTTAAACCAAATGATCGGTTAATCCAAACTTTTTTTCGGCGGCCTGGGAAAATACTACCATTTATCATATAACAAATCTGTGGGGTCTCAGATGATGTTATAACCACATGAAAGTTTGGTTTAACCATACCGGAGTGGCTTGGGGTCCGACAATTTTGTTTGGATTAACCGATAATTTGGATTAACCGACTTTGGTTTAACCAACTTTTTTATATGATAAATGGTAGTATTTTGCTGGGTCGCATAAAAAGTTTGGATTAACCGATCGCTTGGTTTAACCGAGCTTGGTTTAACGGGGTTGTACTGTATTAGGCTGATCGTCATACTCTATCTTCCTTTAGTTTAAAGTAACTTTGATTTTAAATGGCTAACTTTAGAGATAAGTGCAAACATGACAAATTAATTTAGGCAAGCATGCTAAAACTCTAACGCCATAGGCTTGTAACAAATTTTATTAAATTGCCTCAGTATTCCATTCCATATCGCACTAAATGTTTAAGAAGTTGACCGATATCTAAGTTAGATATGTAGAATCAATTCTAGATAATTGTTTTGGTTTTGATAATTTTGTGTTCTCATCAGACAATGCAGCTTTAAATAACCACATGGCTACCATTGGTTCTATTTATTAAAGTTGCATAGTACGATGGTTTTGGGTTTCTGTCATTTTTCTGAGATAAATATTAGATTGGTCATTATTATCTACTTTACTTTAGTTTGGAACATCTAGCTAATTGTTTTGGTTTTGAAAATTTGATAGTGTATCAGTTTAAAGCTATTTCCGGGGTTGACGTACTATATGGTATGCTGTGGAGTTATTAAATAAGGAGACTTGGCGCAGTGGCCGAATCGGTAGAGGATGGGCCTCACGTGTGGAATGTCGGGAGTTCGGTTGCCAGTTGAGTCAAACCAATGACATATATGAGCCTGTCTCAAAAGGTGATAACTCTTCTTTTTTTTGTCCATTGTAACGATTGACACAAAACAGCACAGACATGGTTACATTGAAAACAGAAGGACATTTGCTTCAAATCAATATGTATTCTATTGGGATTATGAAACACCATGTAAAAAACAAGTCAGTTTATCCTGAGCAAATACAGAAGTAGATAGTATGTTGATTGTTACAATGGACAAAGTTTTGTCCCATATTGCTTAGCACCTTTTGAGACAGTCTCATATATCAAATTGATACTTGTCACTTCCTAGCCTGGCGCTCAGCATGAATAGGATAGGGAAAGGACTGGTTAGCTCAGTGTCAGGATAATGTGACTGAGATATCAGGTCATGATGCGGGCATCCTGAATACCCAGTGGGACAGCACTATAAAGTCACCATGAGTGCATGCTGTCACAAGTCAGTACCCGTCCTGATATGACCTTAGATGTTGCCAGGACGTAATACTCAAACAACCAACCAACAACCAAAATAAAATGACTTGGAGGCTAAAGATGTGCATGACAAGCAGGACGACCTATGGAGCGCAGGGTGTAAAGTGCCCGTTTACTACGCACTGCCGAGATTACCATCCCCCTTTTTACCAGGACTCCAGATGCCAACTTAGCTACATGCTATTGTCAGGAGGTATGTACCCGTGTGATCAGTAGACCATTACAGTGTGAATACGCACTACTGCCTACAATGCTATGTGTGTGGGAACAAGAACACTGAAGTGAACAAGCAAACTCAACACATCATTATCTTCCAACACAAGCGGGTGCTTCTCACAAATAATTAACACCCAAAATAGAGGTGAAATGACAATGCAAATATGTTTATTGTAAACGCAGTTCGATTTCATTTCTCAACTTAATGCTGCATAGGCCGATGAAAATATCAAATTTTCTGAACCAAAATAATGATCTCGATTTGATTCTAGATACCTAACTTAAATATAGTATAGTTAGACGAATCTTACCGTGGTACAGATGATGGATAACTCTTGTTTTCCCGAGGTACAAGCCCCGGATAGTCGTGGACTAGGGAGAAGGAAGCAACATCCGGTACAGCAATCTTCACAAAATTATTCAGGATAAAAATGAGCTTAATGATTGGAAGTCCTCATGTTTTCTTATTGGCACAAGCCAACGTAATAGTCGTGACAGGGTGTGGTGGGCGGGCCCTAGTCCACGACTATCCGAGGCTTGTACCTCGGGAAAACAAGAGTTATCCATCATCTGTACCAAGGTAAGATTCGTCTAACTATACTATTTTACCTCGGTACTAAGCCTCGGCTACTCGAGGCCGAGGGAGAAATTTATGTAGCCTCATTTTTATCCTCAACCATCTAACAACATAACAATGTATCAGTTAGAAAACATAACTCAAATTGTTCACACTCACGTGACCTTCTTAGTTGGTGAGTAGTCGGGTAGCAACCCCACTTGTCTTCTCGAGTCCTTTGTTGTAATGTTTTGCAAACGACTTCGCCGTCTTCCAGCCAGCGTGTGATAGGATCTTCTTAACTGAGATCCCCAAATGTCTTGCTTTCGAAGCCATCGCACCTCGCGTAGAGTGCGAAGCATAGCGTTGAGTATCAACTCCCGCTGCCTTGAGCACATTAATCGTCCATCTTGCAAGCGTGTCTCTGGAGATAGCCTTGTGGCTTAATGAAGCTTATCAAAAGCTGTCGAGAATTCCTTAATGACTTTGTCTTGGATATATAAACCTTAATAGCCAACACTACACACAGTTTCCTATCCTGTGGGAAACTTGTCAAATGAATCGAAGAGAGTGAGTCTCCTATACGGTTCGATTTCAATAACTTGTCCAAGTCAAACGTACCCTCCTTATCATCAATGTCTAAGCCCTGAAGTGAAAGGGCAACAATAGTTTGGCCTCTGTGGCCCGTTACTAACAGTAACAACACAGCTAATTTATAGCCTAACTGCTTAACCGATAAATGTCTATTACTAGGCCATTGCTGGAACAGCTTAAAAACTACTGAAACATCCCAAAAACGATTATATTTCGGCTTAGGAGGATTGCTTTCATATATCGACCTCATAACCCAATGAAGAACCTGATGTTTTCCAATTGTTTGTCCTCCAATCCTAGGAAGAATCACCGAAAGGGCACATCTCGCTGCATTAATGGCACCATAACCCAGGTCATCATCTTCCATCATTCGTAAAAAACGTGTTACTTGGGCGATAGAAGGTTCCATAGGCATTACCTTATGTATCAAACAATAAATGCCCCATTTCTTTAAATAACATGTATAGAGCTTAACAGTCCCTGGTCTCCACGCATGTGAAATTAACCTATCCTGGGTGATTTTGTCGAGGCCAAACTTTTGTAAATACTTAACTAAAAAAGGAATGCCAATAGCGGTGTTGTGGACATGTCCCCCGTGTTTGTTACTTTGCCTTGGCAATGCAGGTTCAGCGGGCCTCTGGGGAATCTTAAATAGTCTTTCGCTCCCCATTCCATGGCTGCCCTCCAGGGCTGCGTGTTCCACTCCGGCACTATTAGCATCGCATGTGCATTGTCTAGCCTGATTTTCCTGGCTACCTTGCTGATTAAGGCAAAAGGGGGAAAAATATAATAAAATTTATCATTCCATATCATAGAGAAAGCATCAAATTTCCATGCTTCTGGCTCTGGATGCCAAGATACATATTTATCAACTTTCTTATTCCTCCGAGATGCAAACAGATCCACTTCTGGGAATCCCTACTTTTGGCAAATTTCATCAAAAATATTAACATTCAAAGACCATTCTAAATGGTCATGAAAACAGCGACTTTTAAAATCCGCTAAAATATTTTGACTACCTGGAATGTGTGCAACTGTAATCCAAACTTGTTTTTGAGCCCAATCCCAAATTTTTCTTGCTAATTTGTTACATGCTTTGGACTTTGTGCCACCCATGTTTCTAATATATGCCATAGCTGTAGTATTATTATCTGTTAAAACTTGAACAATAGCTTCATTCTTGGATAACGCATAATTTTTGTCTATTTCCAGAGATTTATTATGTGCCTTACCATATAAAATGGCGGGTGAATAAGCCACCATAATCCCCACTAGCACAGCTACTTTCCTTATTTTTGGTCTATTCAACCCCAGTAATTCCCAAGCTGTGATTGTGAATTTTTCAATTTTATCTGATGTCAAGGACACCGTCAAATGTTCAGTATCAATAAAGAACCCTAAACACTTCAATTTCTTTGTGGGGATTAAAACTGATTTAGTACTATGTATGTAAAATCCTACTTGTGTTAAAGCAACACATAAGTCCTTTATGGCTTTCAAGCATTCTAGTTGTGTTTGCGCAACAATAAAAGAATCATCAATATAGGGAAACATTACATGACCCTTCTTGGCCATTTCAGAAAAAACGGGTTTAAGCAACTTAGTAAACAACCGTGGTGCACACGCCAAGCCATTAGGTAAACACGTAAACTCAAAGAGTTGTCCTTCCCATAAAAACCTCAGGAATTTCCTATAAGCTTGAGAAATGGGGATAGTGTAATAAGCATCCCTTAAATCCACACTAGCAAGCCAAGAACCTGGTGTTACCAGGTCCTGCGCCGTCTCTAAAGAAAACATTTAAAAATGTTTATAAACTACTAATTTATTTAATGTAGTTAAATCCAAAATCATTCTAACATCCCCATTAGGCTTGGGTCTAGAGAAAATATTAGAAATATATTCTCCTTCAATATGTTGGACTGGCTCAACAATTCCTTTAAGACAGAAATTTTTCACTTGCTTATCTAAAGCTTGATGTTCGTCTAACGAAAGACGATAGGGAAAAGGTATTTGCGTTTGAATAGGGATTTCTCTAAACGGAATATCAACTCCCTTTACAATATCTAGTATTTCGTAATTACTAGTAATATTTTGCCACGCCATAAAGTGGTTGGCTATATTTCCCACACGCAAAACGCTTACAGAAGTTTGGGTCGAAACTTCTACTTGTTGTTGTTTGCAGGCCTGGGAAGCGGCTTGTGGGTCGGAGTCCCTCTGAACGGGCGGTTGCTGTCGTTCCAACCATACTGATTCCTCTGTCCGCGTCCTCTCCCCTGGTATGAGGAGCTGGTGCTGTCCCGACCTCCTGCCCGTTGTCCGGTTCGCCTGCCGCGAAAATCCGATCGGTACTTTTTGTACTTCCCCACACTGTCTTTCTTCCCATCAAGATGCTTTGATTGTCTGGCTCCACTTGCTTAAACAAGTACTGCAGCTGACCCCTGAACATTTTTGTAGTATCCAAAGTCTTGCCTTTAACAGGCTTCGGAGGGAGGAATAGCGTATATTCCTTGCCATCATTATCCACCACCTTTTTTGTCCTAGCGACCTCTTTGCCTGCCTCAGTCGTAACTGATTTAAAGACATTCTCATACCGTCGGTATGACAGGAAATTGCTCATTGCAGTCAAAGCTGCCACCCCTGCATTCATGTCTTCGCAAATCGTGGTGAATTTCCGATCGGTCATCATCCGATTGGCAATGGGCATAATTGCCGATAGCGCTACCAGCACTCCTTTATGAGCCGTGCTCAAACAAAGTTCCATTTTCCTGTGGTCTTCACTCATTGTCACATCCGCATCCATCTCTTTCATGGTTGCTTCCGGAAGCCCTTTAATGCCCGTGTACTGTTCCGCGAGTTTACTAATCACTTCCACTGGTTTGAAAGTGTGGGGCCTCTCACATTCTTACGCATTAACGAACACGTGTTGATCTTCTTGCGCTTATCCAGTCTGATCTTCATCACCTTAGTAGTGATGTCCGCATATTTGCCGGTATGCGGCTCTTCTGAATCGGTATCAGTTGTCGTGGAGTCAGACGACGAATCTGAAGAAGATGACTTTTTCTTCTTTTTCTTGGATTTGGACTTTTTCTTTAACTTTTTCGGTTTCCGAGTTTTACTACGTGCCTTATAGTACTCATCTCCTTCGGACGAATCCTTCTTCGCTTTCTTAGTCTTTGGAGCCTCCTCCTCTAAATCAGTAGACTGTTGGCAACGAGACGCATCCTCCACTCCAATCCAGAGTCAGAGACCTGATGACTAGTGGGTCGCCTCTTTTGGGTGTCGGGTAATAACTGCAGAAGTTGTTCCCGAATTAATTGAACGACCCTGTCGTCCTTTGTGGAGAGCCCTGCCTTCGGCGACGAGGCAGCTGACTGACCCGAATCCAATGCAGGGGTCGCATCAGGCTCCTCTAGAGTCAACGGTACACCGTCGTGACTCCACTTCACGGCCATCTCGAATTATCTAAAACCAACGCAAAAACGTTTTTTAGAACGATATCAAGTTTACATCGGTTTATGCGAGGTGTGAAAGCTAATTTCTTATCGAAAGCAACACGGCTGGGCAGCCCATACCATTTACCAACGACGGGGAGGACCAGTGTAGGTGCCTCCCACTCTCTCTGTGTCACACACTTCTCCTTCCTGTGGCTACAGCACCAACAAGCTGGAGAAAATGCTATGGCACTCGGAGGTACGCCTTAAAGCTTGGGAAATCTATTAATATTCCCGGTTCTATCTAAACGAAGATTGACTCCAGTCAATCCACTCTCCGTTGGGCAATGGGCGGCAAAAATAAATGGCGGTGTTGTCATACTACACACCGGCAAATACACGCACAACTCCATAAATGACAAAAAAGTCGTAAAAAATGCTAACCAAAGCGACAAATATGTGCGTGAAACATCCATACAGGAGTATACCAAGTTATAAACGCGTACTCACTCGTTAACTCCTATATTTCCTGTAAAAACTGCTCGTACACCTCGTAACGTCCTCCCGTTACGAGTGGAATATGCTAATTGCTGTACCGGATGTTGCTTCCTTCTCCCTCGACCTCGAGTAGCCGAGGCTTAGTATCGAGGTAAAACTGGTGCACTTTTTAAACATTTGTCATTACATAGAAGGCAATTTAATAGAACCTGTTACTGCAAAAGCCTATGGTGTGAGAGTTTTGGCATGTTTGCCTAAATTAATTTAGCATGTTTGCACTTCAAATATCTAAAAAAGTTAGCCATTTAAAATCAACGTTACTTCAAACTAAAGTAAGATAGATTATAATGATCAACCTAATATATTTATGTCAGAAAATGACAGAAACTCAAAACCATCAAACAATGCAACTTTAAATAACGCTCTATCATAAGATAAAGGGAGAAATAGTTTTAAAACACTAGTCTATGTAATCTCTGGATTGTAAGTGAAAGATATGCAGGTGTACATGGTTGAATGTAAGTACATTAGTTTGCTTCTCTGACAGCAGACACAGTGCCATCAGTAACTTTATGCTACTTTTGTTCCCTATCCAACAATAACTTTTGCTGAATATAACTTCAGCCACAAATATATTAGACGACCCGAGTCCACCCCTGCATTGCCTCAGTTCCTTAATCTGCATGCCATGTCCAAAAATAAGCTAAGTACACAGCGGGCTGAACGGCAGCCTATGTTGCATGTGACCGGATCATTGACCACGAGGGCCGCCGCCAATGACAGCACGGTGTAGCATAACCTATCGACAAATCGCATGTAACTGGCGATAAGGTGAGGCTGGGCTAGCCGGCGGTCAGTGCCTGGTCCGCCGTCCACCATGGGAGCGAGCGAAGCTATAAAAAGCTGCCTGAGAGCCCCTCCTCCCCCCCCCCCCTATCCACACGCCCGCCTACCCCCCCGCACCCCAAACTTTCCCTAATGGTGCAAGCACCACCTGTTCGAGGCCCCGTTATTAGATCGGGCCGTTAATGTAGGGGTCAGTGGGAGCGCCACGTTCTCACTAGACCCCCACACACACACACCACGGTTGTACGAGAGCCCTCAAACATGCTATGTGTCCATCGCACAACAATTAAACTAAAAATCAGACAATCTGTTGTGCCTGTCGGGCTAGCAGAATCGTGCTGCGCCCAACACAAAGCCGACCAGTGCCGGGGTATCCCTTGCAGCTGCGTGTGTGCCTCATTTACCTGCATGTTACTTTGTTTGCTTAGTTGATTGAGCGGGTGGGGTGTGGGGTTGGGGGCTAGCAGCTCAGCTGACCAGTGGCCGGCACGGAGGTGGGGGCGGACACCTCCACACACCATTGCCTCAGATCGATCGCAGGCTTGGCACAGACTCTCCGTGCCATGGTTAATTTACGGTCAGCCCCGGGCCAATTCGCTTTTTTCGGCGACCATCTAATGGATTACACAATGAATTATGTCTGGCAGAGGCCATTGATATGGCTCCCCAGTAACTGAGACTGTCTGCACCACAAGTACTGAACCATCATACACAGTGTGTGCACCGTGGCGGTTGATGTCAGCTAGCTATTTTTAATCGTGAAATCAGCTTCAATAGCTTTGTTCATAGCTAGGATGGGAAGTTTAGATTTTAATGAATATAAAGTACCCATTATGGGAAGGTGGTAAAATTCTTTGCGCTTTCACTGGCTTGCATGGACATACACTAGAACAGTAACACAACATTAGAGGTTATGTCAACCCCAGACGAAGGTTTGTCAGTCATCACGTGAATCCCCGTTTACCACTTTTAACACAAAACTATTTCGGTATAAATTTAATTTAGAGGCTGAACTGAGCCATAGGTTGGTTGGTCGGTTGTTTTGAGTTTTACATCCTGGCAACATCTAAGGTCATATGAGGATGGGTACTGACTTGTGACAGCATGCACTCATGGCGACTTCATAGTGCTGCCCTACTGGGAAATCAGGCCACTGACATCATGATCTGCTTTCCCACTCAGTCACATTATCCTGACACTGACCTAACCAGTCCTTGCCATATCATATTAATGCCGAGCGCCAGGCTAGGAAGCGACAAGTATCAATTTTCTAAGTGATTGGTTTGACTCGACCGGGAACCAAACTCCCGATCTCCCACATGCAAGGCCCGCATTCTACCGATTCGGCCACCGCGCCTGGTCTTAAACTCTTTAAGCCATAGGCAAATGATATTTGACTAACCTAAAGAAAAACATATCAAATTATTTGCTACAAGATTTCAGGTTTGTTGAAAAATCACTGCAGCTATTTTGAGGCCAACATTTTAGCGGGACTGTCAAATAACCACGAGGAGCTGCTGACCTTTGTGTCGATCCCCTGCATACTTGTCAAAGAGTGGCAATGGTGTCAATGTGGGCGCTGTGACGTCACCAATGTCCTTGGTGGGCGACACACTGTAGGCGCGGGGGTCCCGAGACGACGACCCTGCCCGTGGAGGCAGGCCCGACGAGCCGGGCGACGGCAGCGGCGACGACGATGTGCTCGAGCCTGTGGAGGACGACGACGAGGAGTATGCAGGCGTGAAGGCTGTCGACGCGGACGACATAGAAGGCGTCATGGACGACGAGGGGCCCTGCTCGGGGCCTTTCCGCTTCATTCGCTTTCGGTACTCAAGAAGGGAAACCTGGTAAAGCAGAAACGTACCGCATGTATGTATGGTCTGGTGGTTGTTGGAGTTTTAGGTCCTGGCAACATCTAAGGTCATGTCAAGACGGGTACCGACTTGTGACAGTGAGCACTCATGGCAGCTTTATAGTGCTGCCCCACTTGGAGACCAGGACCTGATATCCCACTCAGTCACATTATCCTCATACTGAGCGAACCAGTCCTTGCCATATCCTGATAATGCCGAGTGCCCGGCCAGGAAGCAACAAGCATCAATTTTTAAGTCATTTGACTCGACCATGGGTTCGAATCCCACGATCTACCAAAACGGGAGACAGATGCTCAACTCATTTGGGCATCCAGTCTGGTCCTTTATGTATATATGTATGTATGTATATGTACGTATGTATGTTAGTTATGTGTATGTATGATACATATGTATGTATGTATGTATGTATGTATGTATGTATGTATGTATGTATGTATGTATGTATGTATGTATGTATGTATGTGTGTGTGTGTGTATGTAGTATGGTAGTATGTTATATGTATGTATGTATGTATGTATGTATGTATGTATGTATGTATGTATGTATGTATGTATGTATGTGTGTGTGTGTGTGTGTGTGTGTATGTATCTAATTTTCACATGCTCATATGGTTCGTTCTCAGAAACTGTACCACCTTTGCGACATGAAAACGAAATTGTAAAAATATTCAAAATAATACCAAAATCCATGTTCATAATGAATGTCTACATGTTGTGCAGATGTCAGTGTTGTAAATGTTTAATCACTTTTTGATTTTGATCTTATACAAATTAAGAAAAACGTTACAATTAACTGTGCAACATCCACACTTAACATCATTTTAAGACACATCCATGACATCATTTTAACGAACAAATTCAAACAAGATTTTATTGATTAGAAAAATGTTTTTGTCTAAAGTTTGGGTAGGTGCATGGTGTCGATATGCACATTTTTACATTTTAATGTTAGCACGAAATCATAGTAGCATATTTTGAATACATTTTAATGGATAGATTAAATACATGTAGTATTGCTAAGATACTTGATATATACAGAGGCAACAATAACTAATTGACTTGCTACCCCACCTCAAAAAGTCTTAATCAATAACAATGTAACATGGAAACCAAATATTTAGTACAGCTTCTGAGAACGCCCCATATGTTAATTGTTATTACAGGTACCGAACCTCTTATCTGGCTTCCAGTAATCCGGAATTACCAGAAAACTGGCTATTTTCTTTTTAACTGGTTTGTTTTTAAACTTTTATATATATGTACAAAATTGTATTTCATCTATACTTTTCATTGTTTATTTTATATATTAAGTACATATTTAAGCTGCCTCCAGAAAACACGAAAACCGGAAATCTAGGCCACTTTGAGTCCCAAGTTTGTCGGATATTTGGTCCGATACCTGTACTTTTGAATGGACAAATTTCTAGAATTTATTATCTTACCACGAATACTAATAATGCAACCTAATATCAAAACAATCTAACCATGATGGCGGGAGATGCTTAGCGTTTCTCCGAACTGTACATATGAATCGAAGCGACCAATAGGTATGTGTGCATGATTTAAAACCATATTGAGCTTCTGATTTGAACTATCCATACTTAAGAAAAGACTAAATTACATGTAATAATTAAAGCTGCATAGTCCGATGAAAGCATTAAATTTTCAAAACCAAAACTATTATCTAGATTTGATCCCACATAACTTAAATACTGATGCACTTATTAAGCATGTGTTGCCACATAGAAGGGAATGCTAAGTCAATTTTCTAGAATCTGCTACTGCTGAAGTCTATGGACAGTGAGTATTGGCATATTTACCTAAATTAATTTGGCATGTTTGCACTTAAAATATCGCCAGAGTTAGCCATTTAAAATAAAAGTTGCTTCAAACTAAAGCCATTTTGTGCTGGCGGGGGGGGGGGGGGGATGGTCGTTAAACAAACTAACAAAATCAAAATAAAGAATAGTAGATTATAACCATCAATCTAATACATTTATTTCAGAAAATGAAAAAAATAAAATGAAAACGATCGGACTAGGCAACTTTAAGAAAAACTAAATTACATCTAAATATGGCAGTTAAAAGAAAGTTTGTCTTATGCTCACCCTCTTTCTGGTGGGAGGTTGTGGAACTGGGATGCTGCAGGTGCGGTTGGATGAAGAGGATGGCGTGGGTGTAGGTGTTGCTACTGTCGAGCCTGTGGGTGACGTGGATGATGATGCGACAGATGAAGAAGACGTAATGGGTGATGGTAATGATACACACGATGTTGAAGATGATATACTACTATTAGCAGCTGCCGAAACTGATTTACTACTAGGGGATTCGGAGGCAGTCGCCATGCTTTCAGATGGCTGCTCAGTATGCACACTGCTACTACCTGTTCGATTACTACTGGCAGTCACTGATTGCGCCTCGTGATCAGCAGATAAAGAGTGAGTCCGCAGAGCCTGGAATACTTGACTGTGAGGACTACTAGTACTGGGTGAAGGCTCTTCATCTTTATTACTTGAACTTGTCCTCTCATTAACAACAGAACTCCCACACCCCATGCCAGGGTGCGATTGAGTTGAGGAGCTTGATACATCACCAACGACGCCACTGTCAGTTTGTGAGCTCCCCGAAGGAGTGGGGTCCTCCGCGGAAGGCCCGTTGGAGCCGGAGGTTGAGTCTATTGTTGCTTCGCTCTGTCCCGCAACCTTGGACTGTGTGGGTAACAACAAGCCGGCCATAGTCGTTGCACTATGCGGCTCCTGCTGCGAGGTAGGTTCACTCTCAAAACTGCTCGTCGTTGTCGTCGCAGTGTCTGGGAGCGAACCCCTCGCATGCGTCATTGTTGTCACTGCTGAGGAGCAGGTGCCAGTGCCACACTGACTCCTGTCCGCAGACTGGTCTGGTAAATCCACCTCCATGTCATGCTCCACACGGTCCTCCTGCTTGGAGGAGGAGACTACGTGGCTGGGAAATGTGCTGCCTGATTGATCTAACGAAACGTCCATAGACGTCACCTTCTCATTGTCACTCACACACTCACCCTCCTCCAGTTCATACTCCTCGTCCACCACCATGCTATGACAGGCAGCAGACGTGGACGGTTCGGGCTGAGGAGTCTCTGTAGGAGTTGAGGCCACAGGCGCATCTGAGCTACATGAGACTTGCGTCTCCACAAAACTGTTTCTCCTCTTTTCACTCATCGCCAGGCCCGAGTCTTTGTTTGAGCTGCCAACAGAATGTTCAGCCATGGAGGATTCGGATGAGGCCTGCTGATCACCACCACCACCACCACCACCCTCACACACTGCTATGTCTCCTGCTTGGGACGTTACCTCACCTTCTTCCGCATTCTGTACAATCGACACGTCCCCATCAGAGGATACCTCCCCCCGGCCAGGCGAACCCACATGGTGCTCTGGCGGAGGATTCTCACAACTCTCTCTCGAGCCTGATGCCACGAGAGCATCACTCTGTGAGGGCATTGTGGCGCTGTGCGAAGATACACGTTGCGGAGTGAGCACACCAAACAATGTGCGACTGTCAAGGTGAGAAGTGACTGCTCGGTCACTATTGTCCGGGCCTGAGCCACTTGTTACCCTATCAGAGACACAATGTTTCTCGTGCCCGCTGCCTTCTGTTGACGAAGCCACTTCCCCAATGTGAACAACATACTTTTCCTGCGATGCTGCAACACACCCATCAGGGACACTTTGCGCATTGGGGGATTGCTGAACAGTTAGTTCAGTGTCACAATGAGATCTGACAGAATTGTCTGCCACATTTGGAGAGTTTTGTTCCTCCTCATCTCTCCCCTCTTCGGCGACCTCGTCCTGTCGCTGACAGCTTTCCAAGGGAGGCTCCTGTGGCGGAGAATCATGTCTTTGACTCATGTCAGGGAGAGCACTGTCACTTACATTCTCACACTGCTCATAAGAGATGCTTTGTAATGAACCAGCACCAGCAATGTCTTCACACTGTTCAAATGAAGAATCTTGTTCATGTGAAGAACCAGCCCCCACATCCATATTACTGTCATGGCTAGTATCACTGTCTTGTTTGCTAGCTGTACTGCTCTCGGCTGCTTCACTAGTTGAGGACAAGCTCGAGCACCCAACAGCTCCTGGAAGCGTTTGAGTCGCCCCTAGAGCCTTACACTCTGTTTGTACCGTTAGTTCATGTGAACTATCACTTGGTGTTTCTCTTACGTCAGAGAAACTGCCACTCCGCTTTCTTTTCATATCAGAGGAACTGTCACTTTGCTTCCCTCTTACACCAGAGAAACTTTCACTGCGCTTTTCTCTGATAACGGAGAAACTCTCACTTCTCTTACCCCGAACACCAGAGAAACTTTCACTCCGCTTCCCTCTCATGCTTGAGAAGCTATCACTTAGCGTTTCTATCATGCCACTGAAACTGTCACTACGTTTTGCGCGCAAATCGCTATCCTTTTCAGTGTTCTCATTCTCACATGGTGGTCCGGGGAAGACAAGGCCAGGGTGGAAGCTGGCCGTACTTGAATGGAGAATACTCATATCATCTGATGGTTTGAGTTCGATTTTATACTCAGGCTCATTTTGATCAGTTTTCAGAGGCTCCTCAAACACATCCGGATCATCTGATCGTATTTGCATTAGTGTTTGCATGCGCATTTTCATGCGCATAGCTATTCCCTCTCGCCTCTGTTGCTCGGCTTTAAGTGCTAATTTGTGAAGCATCTCAAACTGATGGGGAACTCCAAGACCCCCTTCTCCCCCGTTGTTTTGTCGGAACACTTCCTCCATCCGTGAGTCCTCCGTGTCTGTGTCGATCTCGCTCCTGTAATCACTGCGGCAGTCACTGCGACCGCTTGCATGGCGCTCTCTAGCTGTGTTGCAAGAGGGTGTTAGGAGCAGCTCAGAGACCGAACTCTCAACAGACTCCTGCTTATCCGAGTAGAATGACCGCTTCTCTTCATTGATGTCCTGCAAAAGGAATAACAACTAAGCTACAAGTTAACTCGGAAGCTTTAATGTCAATAATATAGTTCCAAATTTACTAGTGGCAAACGAGGATCGTGAAATTATCGATTGCTGATGAACTTTTTTATTTTTCAAGAGCAGACTAGGCATTTTTCGACTCGCCGATAATGAAAAGTACCATATTTACTCGATCTCTCCCCATCCCATCAGTTTTGGGAGTGGAAACCAAATTGAATACGAATCATTTGTTATATTAATATCATGCATACATTTAATGTTGCAGTCATACATACAATGTGCCACACTTCACTTTACACCATAGATGGACATCTCAAACAGAACTTAGTCCCATGTGGCCCTTTTGTCAAAATAACGAATAAATTGCAATGATGTTATTAAATGGCGGCCAACACATCAAACATTAGAGGGCAGTTTTTAAGACCAGTAGACGGCCCTGTAGTGAATACACTTACATCGTAGAGGCGTTCAGTGGGCGTGTTGCTCATGGTGGGTGACAGGCGTGTCTTAAAGCCGTTCATGGGGCACGTGCTTCCGTCCTCCACATTCATCCGTACATTGTCAACCACCTCATACTTCTCAGTATCAGATAATGGCAGTTCCGAGCTCGTCGGTGTCGGGGTGGACGGTGTTGGTGGATATGGGGGTGTGTCCATCGAGATGGACTCTCGGGCCAGGCGTCGCTTCTTCAACGGCGTCACAAAGTCAACTAAAAACGAAAAGGCACACCAATTGTTACCAACTGTCTTTGTTAGAATCTTTGAGTTAATTGAATTAAGGTTATATAATATGATGATTTTCATGAGATAAATACAGTAGGTTGATTGCCATAATCTACTTTACTTTACTTGAAAGTTACTTATATTTTAAAGGGTTATTTGAGGTAGAGTTATTTCAGATTAATTTAGACAGTGGGGGACGGTTAAAATGGAGAAAATGAAGTTCAAGACCTTTCAAGACTATCAAGGCTCCGTACGTGAATTTCATATTTGAGGTAGAAATGTAATAAATTACTTTTGCTGTCGGTACTGGCATGGGCTTTGTTAACCTGTTTTCAAATGTAGCAGCATAGCACAACATTACAATAAATGTTTAATGAGTTCACCAGTATGAGTTAAATAAGTAAGACCAAATCCAGGTGAGCGTTTTAGTTTAGAAAATTTGATTCTTTCATCGGTTCTTATAGTTTGAGCATCACAACCTAACAGTTACATGAGTGGTTTTATACAGTGAAACAGTAACCATAGGCAAGTTCATATCTATTTTGACATCAAATTCAACGACTTTCAAGGACCTTTCAGTATAAAAATCCAGGATGTTTTAAAGACGTTTATTAAATTAAAGTACCCCGAAACACGGCTGTATTTATAGTGCATTCACTTTGTAGGATGTGAAGTGTAAATAAGCATAACAAATAACAACGAATATATGTAGTCTTAATATAAAAATTAAGAGGCCTGATAACGAACCCACAAATGCACTTTAGATACAAAACATCACTGATTTACAGTTTGGGCATGTCGGCGAATATAGTAAAAAAAACATATATAGCCATGATTTTCAAGGACCGTTAGACAAATTCCAGGACTTTCCAGGCCATATTCCAGGACTTTCCAGTTTTACAAGGACACCCTGATAGCTAACATTAATTCAGAATGAACAGCCTTTTGGCGACCACTTACCGATGGTGTGGCTCACACCGCCGATGTGCGGGGAGGCGCCGGGACTGTTGGCGCAGCTGTTCGGGTTGGGGGACATGCCCCCATTGGGGATAGGTGACATGGACCCACCAGGCGACTGCTGCGTACCCGGCTGGCTTGAAGTACTTTCAAACATAGCTTGTCGTAACCAGCGCTGAAACAAGCAAAACCACGCCATGTCAATAACATGTATCTAAAAACATTTAGATATATATATATTTTTTTTTAAGGAAGAAAAAAAAGAAGATTTTTGTTAGCCATAAATATTTTTTAATTAACCATAACTGATTATCGGGTTCACATTGTTTTGTAACCTTGACATATTCTGATCAGTATTTCCTAATTATTACAAGTTGAAGCAATTATTATAGCATATAATCATAAGAATTACACTTTTAAAGGAGACTGGTGATTCAAATACGCGTAACTATTAATCTAAGAATTGTGAACTTTGTAAAAATATAAATAAATAAATAAATATAAATAAAAATACGCTAGCCACATCACAGTAATAATGAGCTGCTGCAACGTGCAAAAGTTAGAGCAGTTCTAAATTGCGGTAGTCTACTCCGTCTTTAGCGACTGGAGCACTACCAGAGATGTAAAACATTGTGAATAAGCATGAGAGTTAAATCAAAATGTGAGCGCACGATGGCAGGAGTAGGATTTCATATATGAGCCTATGTGACATGATTAGTAAGACCGAGTTGTCTGTGTCTGTACGTGTTGTTTTTGAGCTGGGTGCGTATGTGTGTGGGAGGGTGGGGGGGTGGGGGGAGGGTTCTGAGGGTGATGGAGGCGGGTAAATCCCCACACTATGACCACCTAATGAAGTACCTTTAGCTGGCATCATATCACATACAGGCTCGTACAAATGCACATATCTTAGAACAGTCTGGAAAGTGTTCACGTGCTGCCAGTTGTTTTGATGACAAAGACTTCAGGGATGCAAGGCTTACGTGCGACAGCTCACGTACACTCCACTCCATTGCCGAGTCCATTGTACGCCGAAATGGCTGTTTCATCGCCACAATAGCGGCATGACATTTATGTCTCATTTCAAATAAGTCTAGTTTTAAGGGAACTTGGAGGCAATCAGACATGGTAATATAATAGTGTGCACACACCCACGCGCAGGTGCTTACACCAACTACAATAGTTCCCGGTCTGCTCTCTCCAAACTAATCCCCCAGTCTATGTTTCAAAGCAAAGCAGATGTGATTTGTAAAAAAACTAAAACACCCTAAAGCCAAAGACTTCGCAAAAATCGACCAAGTGTCTATCGGAATAGACTGGATTAGTAACATCCATACAGAATGCAGGGTGTTATTAGTATAATTTCTTTACTTTCATTTTTGAGTATTTGAGCCTCTCTCAAAAGGTAATAACACTTTTTTTTTGTTTGTCCGCGTAACGATTGACACAAAACAGTACACAAACGGTTACACTGAAAACACAAGTACATTTGCTTCAGGTCAATATGTATTCTATTGGGATTATGAAACACCATGGAAAACACAAATCAGTTTATCCTGAGCAAATGCATATGTTGATTGTTATAATGGACAAAGTTTTGTCCCATTTTAGTTATCACCTTTTGAGACAGTCTCATTTACATTAATTAAAATGAAGGCACCAATTTAATAGAAATGTCTTTGGGTGGTTTCAGTGCTAAACAAAATGAAGGAAGATGAGCGAATAGAGTGGAAATGCATTATCTGACACTTGTATACACGTATAACTGATTCCACTTTGGTCTTTGAAAGAACGTACCAAGGAAATAGCACCAGGCTGTGGCGCCTCCTAGTGTCAGACACCAAAACTAATGTACTGCATTGGCGCCACATTGTGGTATGAAGAAGAACTATAAATACATTGTAACAGTTTCTTCATTCATAGCACGGGATGTAAACCATAGAAATGCAGTGAGAAAAACATGTATTCAGTTTACTATTTCCATGTCCAATGCCATCCTAAAATTGTGAGTTTTCGGTAGGTTATGCATGGCCATTTGCGGTTTGCATCGATGTTCTCAATACTTATGCCGCACCTTGTCTCTGACCAATCTTATTGCTTCTGAATGAAAGCAGGTAGAAGGTGGCATTAGAAATTGATGATGACCCTGCATTGTCTATGCAGACAGGTAGAGATAATTCGTATTTATTTATAACCTATCGACTCATTGACAAAAGCGCCAACAACTTCGTTAAATAAATACAAATTTAAAAAGGGGATAAAATGGGGAAATTAGTCACATCCACCAAGAGCTACAGACCACAAAACACCTCAGCACACACATACACTATTGCGAAGTGAATACCAGACGGAATGGCTGAATGAGTTGAGCATCCACCTCCGATTTTGGTAGGTCATGGGATTCGAACCATGACTTAAAAATGGATAATTTGTCGCTACCTAGCTTGGTGGTCAGTATGACTAGGATAGGGCGAAGAAACAGTGGAATGACGAAGACCAATTGTCTGTGATTGAAATCTCCCCTGATTAATCAATCAATTAATGTACACCACCCCTACCACCCACAAAATAATCCACAACACGTGGACTAAGATTTCTAATGACCTAGGTCTTTCGTTATCCCAAGTACCAGACGAGCATGACTTACACATGATAAAGAGCTTGGCACTGAAGTCCACCAACTGCTGCTATCAGCCAGGAGTGCCATGTTCTAATAAACAGACCACCATTCAGTAATACTGAATCCACTCAAATTAAAACATACTCAGTGTATTTTAATTTTAGTGGATAATTTGAAATAAATCACTACTGCAGTCACACTATTTCGGTTAACTGAGGACCTCAACCTACTTGCGAGAATTAGGTGTTGAGGATATCATGTACATATTTCAATAATTAGGCAGGAACCTGGTAGGAGTTGCGTCTCAAACTAGCAGTCCGTCTGACATCCACCTGCTTCTGGTCTGATTGATATTTGTGACCCAAAACCACGAAATGAGTCACGTTGTCCCAAACAAGGAAACTGAGCGAAGGACATATTCAGAAAGAGCAGAGTTTCAGCTTTAAAATGATACCTTCTATGTATTCTTCTAGAAAATTGACTTTAAGTGTGAACAAATTGAATGCACATTACAAAATGCATTATGAAAGTATGTGCTGGTGCTATAAACATAGTTTTACCTAGTGGATATGAAAACACTCACTCACTAAAGGAAAGTTTTATGGGATAAGAAAAAAAATCCAATAATTTCACCCACAAACTTTGACAACCTATTACTAAAAATCGCCCTCATTTCGTGGTGTCGTGTCACATTTACTCAGATGAAGCAGGTGGGAAGGTACACGACAATTCAGTTAAAAAGCACAGCACTATATATAAGCAGTTGGTGTAAGTATAAAATTATATTTTTTCACAACTATGCATCCAGACTGTCCATGTTCAATATAGCATGGCTTAGCATAAAAGCGAAGATGAAATAAAGACTATCTATAGTTATGTGTATAAAGTGCCAAAATTGTCATACCTTTTTTGCGGAGCCAAGATTACAGTCGAGCTGCGAAGAGGCAGCAGGTGAGTTGAAGCTCTTCGGTGTGTGGGTGCCCCCAGAGAATGACGATCGCCGGAGGTGGCTCAGTGGTGTGGCATGCGGACTCGGCACACATTTGATAAACTCAGTGCTTTTGTCATTGCCATCCTGAGCGATATTCACTTCCAGCGCCTCTGTCTTGATTGTTAGCGGCTTTTGAAGATCTTGCGCCTTCTCACTCAGCCACTCGTTCATCATATGCTGAAAAAACCCAGCACATTTTGATAAGGCATCCCCATAACTACATATAACTACATGAAAGACAAAAATGATAACAATCGAAAATAAGCAATTTTAGAAGGTTATGGTCAACTTAAAATGCAAAAGGAGGCTGCCTGTATTCTTCTAATGTACTAGGCAGGGTTTCTACACTTTTGACTGAATATAATTCCATACCCTTTGCCTCCAGTCCCTGATACATTTCTGGGCCGAGGAATCACACACTTTCCAGTATTTCAAAACATATTTCAAGCTGTTGGTGTGTTTAAAAAAAAAAGTGTTATCGCTTACATTGGATTAAAAATAGGTAGCTAATAAATATATATACCAGTCATCATTTTCCATAAATTTTCAAAACCATAAAGAAAATGTTCAATGACCAAGAAAATCTAGGTTGAATTTTTTTTAATGTACAGGTTTTCAAGAACCATACACGAACCGTGAGGATCGCCATTAAAATGTACGTTTGCACTTATAATTGCAAAAGAAAATTCATTACTGTAATTTTAATAACACCAACAAACACTGATAATATTGATAGCAACAATACTAGTAATGCTACTGACATTAAAATTACTAATACCTTTTTAGTCTTAGGGAACCTAAAAGCCTTTTCTTGCTGTGCACTACTGGGCGTGCTTGGTGTACTCTGCATGGGTTGGGGTGTTGACGTGTCACATCCACCAGGGGGCGCGGAGGTAGGTGTTTGCAGTGAGAGAAGTGGTAGCGCTGCCTGTGGTGGTGGCGCCACCTGGTTACTACTGCTGTCATCTGTAGAGGACGGGGGTTCGGCCCCACTCGCATAGCCACTTGTAGTGCTCGCACTGCTGTTAACTCGACTGCACCTATAGGTTTAAAGCTCAGGGTAAGTCATTTATAATGCCTATCTTTCACGTCCTAGCAGCATTTAAGGTCATATCAGGATGGGCACGTGATGATGTAGTGCTGCCTCGTTGGGGACCATGCCGCTAGCACCATAACCCGATATTTCACGGTCACATTGTCCTGATACTGAGAAAGCCAACCCATGCCTTTTCCAATAATGCGGAGCGTTAAGCTAGGTAGCAATGAGTATCAATTTTCTAAGTCATTGGTTTAACGACCTGCATGAGAAAGGAGAACTCAACTCATTCGACTACCGTCAGGTTCAATTTTTAAGATAATAAGCTACTATCGGCTACATGTGTAATCTTGTTTATTTGTATTCTTCAACTGGAACAGAATGTATGTTGGATAGGTAATGATTCCCAGTAATATAAACGATCTTGAATGGTGTTGTCAGACTAATTTAGCTAATTTATGTCAGCCAGCAGCGCTCTTACCGATTCAGCCACACAGTTTGTTTTCTATGAGTCTTGCGGTATGCATTCACTTGAACAATTGTCGATGTTGGTTCCAACATGAGTAATTGCACGTATCCACAACACGTATCCACACAGCTGATAGGCCGTTGGCGCCACCTATATTCAAACCTGGACACTAACCACTGTATTTGCCGCAGCCGCCGTCTGGCAGTTCATTTATTAAACCTTGCTAGTATCCATGGGCGTTTGGTCAAATTTGCATGTTAAGTACACTGACGTCAGCCTGAACTTTCTTACTCCCAATATTTCTGAACTAACGCTACATCAAACTACTGAATTATTCGCCAGCGACTATATAAGGCCCAAAAAAAAAAACCCAGTGGCAATCTTTCACTAATAGCAACCTATTTCCAGTAATATAAAGTCTTGAATGGTGTTGTCGACTAATTTATGTCAGCCGGCAGCGCTCTTACCGATTCAGCCACACTGTTTGGTTTCTAGAGTCTTGCTGTATACATTCACTTGAACAGTTATCAATCTTTCGCTAATAAAGTAATAGCAACCTATTTCCAGTAATAAAAAGTCTTGAATGGGTTGTCACAGAATAATCTAGGTCAGCCAGCAGCGCTCTTACCGATTCCGCCACACCGTCCGGTTTCCATGAGTCTTACGATATGCATTCACTTGAACAATTAGCTTAGAAATAATCAATCTTTCACTGATAGCAACGTTCAATAAGAACCGATAGCTTTTAGAGCTTCAGATTCGCTATCCATGTCTACGAGTGTTTTTCAGACCAACTAATATTACAAACTATGGTAGATGATCTTATCAATTATAGAAAATAAAGCTGGTTACCTTCTAGAAGAGGGTCCATGCTTGCCCTTCTTTTTTCTGAAAGTAGGAAATAAGACATTTCACAGCATGAGAAATAAATTATGGGAGCAGTCATTTTCATCAAATTGACTCATTATTAGAAGTCTAATGTTTCGATTATTCATTTGAGCAATAAACTTAATACGATTGACAATTTATTATATGTTGGAAGCGCAGAGTAATTAATCACCATCGCCAGAATATTTCCGCTATGTATTTAATGCCTCTGAAAATCACCGAATTGGTATCATTATTCTAGGTAAGATTGGTTGGTTGTTTTACGTCCTGGTAATATCTAAGGTCATATCAGGACGGGTACCAACTTGTGACTGCGAACTGATAGTGATGCCTCACTGGTGTCCAGGAAAAAAAGCGGAAATGCTGATATTCTCCCATAGGTTTAACATTGTCAGGGAATCGCTGAAAATTCCCGGAAGTCGGGTTTCATACATATTGGTATAGGCTGATAGTGCTGCGCCGTTTGACGCACATATTAGTAGTATACGCTGATAATGCTGCGCCGTTTGGCGCACACATTAGTAGTATACGCTGATAGTGCAGCGGCATTTGAAGCATTTATTAGGAGTATACGCTGATAGTGCTGCAGCGTAAAACAATGTATTAGTATACACTTATAGCTACAGGAAAAATCCCGGAAATCCGCGAAATCGCGGACATCTTTCATCCCTGCTCACTGTGAAATCAGGCCGCCAGCACTATGACCCAATACACCATTATCCTGACACTGAGCTAACCAGTACTTGCCCTATCCCAATAATGCCGAGCGCCAAGCTAGGAAGTGAGAAGTATCAATTTTGTAAGTCATTGGTTTGACTCGACCAAGAATTACCCAATATATAGAAAACACAAAAAGGAATACTAGACGGGCTGATTCCACTCTACTCAAAGTCCCCAAGCCTTCCACAAACAAACTAATTAAAGCACCAATTTACAAAGGCAGCATGATGTGGAACAACCTACCAACCAGAACCAGGGCAGCATCCTCTTACCTAGAATTTAAAAACTCACTAAGAGTACATCGGATTGGGCAGGCCCTTATGCAGTTGCAGTAAAGTATGTTCCATGGCGTCACCATACCGTAAGTGGCAGACCACCAAACCCTCAGCCTCGGTTTCTCCCCCCCCCCCCCCCAGCCCCCACTTTTTAAATTTGTTGCTGTTCCTCTGTTATCTCCAGTCAACCATATACGATGACAGAGACAGTCCAGGTAAAAATGTAAAATTTAAGACCTAAATGCACTGGGATTGGTCCCACTGCTTCACTGGTCACAGATGGTCCAGTGTATTATTAACAACCCCACCCCAAAAACATAATTCATAAACTCACATAACTAGCTACATTAGAGTTACACTAGAATTTTCCTAACAAACCAACATTTATATACCGCTTGCCTAACTGCAACTGAACATTAAAACTTACTACAAGTTTACCAACTGAATACAGAAGATAACTTCTGCTTACATTCTAAATACTATGTAAATACTCACATTGATCTGACTAATATTGATCTGGTTATATGACACTACTGTACCATATTGTTATGGAACTTTTGGGTTTCAGAATTTCATTGTGTTACATGGTGCAAATTGTCTATTCAACAGGTATTGTACACCTTATTCTATGTACCTTTTGTGTAAATAACCCTGAATTGAAAAATGGCTGGAAGACCAGTGCTTCGGCACTGACAAAAGAATTATTCAGCAGAATAAACATATTTACAAATTGAACTCCCGATCTCCCGCATGAAAGGCCTGTGCTCTACCGATTCGGCCACTGCGCTGGTTTCTAGGTAAATCAAAGGGTACCTTAGTAATGTACAAAGTGTTCATGTCAATCTTATACTTACACTCTCGCTTTCAGCATTTGTTCAGTGTGTGGTGCGGGTTTGATGTCCTCGGTCTTTGGTTCCTCTTTTTCCTACAGATATATTTATGCGTAAATAATCAGAAACAATAAAGAAAACGCTTGGCTTTTCGATTGAATATATACACTGAGCAACAATTACACCGAATGAGGAAGTCTGTTTACACCCTCCTCATAATACGAGTAGTAGATTACTCCCTGTATACTTCTACCATAGTAACAGTATGTTATTCAGTGTAACCAACTGTTCCTAATGTATAATCGCAGGGTCCGAACACATATTAAGATATGGAATTCAAGGCTATTTCAAGGCTGTTTTTGATAGGAATTCAAGACTATTTTCAGTTGTATCAGGAGGAAGAGGAAAAAACAATGGCGAATGGCAATTTTGAACTAATTTAGATCAGTGGAGACAGCTTAATGGAATTCAAGGCTTTGCAAGACTAATTACCCAAAATAGGTTAAATTCAAGGCTTTTCAAGACTTTGAAATGCGGCAAATGAAGCAAGACTTTTCCAAGACTTTTCAGGCCCAGTACGGATCCTGTAATCGCCATTTACTAATCTTTAATCTGTTTGTATGTAGACCTCACATTGACATTAATCCACTGAGAATAAAGAGGAGTGCCAACAAACCTGTGGAGGAGGCTCCTTTACTTCTTTGGTATCCTTTTCTTTTTCAGATTTGTCTGATTTCTTTGCAATTTCTAATCGAGCGAGTGCTTCCTTTCTCCGCTCTTCACGCTTTTCCAGCTTCTCAAATGCTTTCATGATGGCTTCCATTTTTCGCTCCTCGCGAGTCTTAACGAATACAATACAAAATATGCACGATATTGATAATTAATTGCTTTCATCTCGAACGTAGTGGTTTTAAAAAAAAATACGGATCTATAATCAAATAGACCCGGCCATGACAATGGCTAAGCTACTTGTAGGAGTAGTGATTTTATTTTCATTTTTACATTCCTTATAATTACATAAATAATTTCTTTTTTTTTGCCTAAAGACAAAGAAATAGCCTGTTGTTGCATTTCGAAACATTGTGCACAGGTCTAATGTTATTGCTAATAGTAGTACCAAGAATGAGACATATATTTGGTAGGCTAATAGGAGAATGATCATGGACCAGTCTCGCTTTAGCCCATGCAATCTATTTGCCTGTGGAAATATATATACATGTCCCAATGACTTCAGGGAATATCTGTCAATAAAGGTATAGTAGGTATTCTTCTAATGCCTACCCCATTGAAGCAGTGAATAACTAACCTACTAAATGTGGATGGTTGTTTGTTGGAGTTTCACGAAGTGGCAACATCTAAGGTCATATCAGAACGGGTACAAACTTGTGACTGTTCACACTCATAGCGTCTTTATAGTGCTGCCACAATGGGACATCAGGCTGGTAGCATCATGACCCAATATCCCACTCAAGCCACATTACCCTGACAAGTCACATTAGCTCTCGATCTCCTGCACGGGACGCCTGCGCTCTACCGATTCGGCCAGCGCGCCCGGTTTTAAATGTGGGTCTTGGTAATAATTTTGTTCAATAATGTGTATTTGATTAAATTTAAAGACACTTAAAACATCGATAATCGCAATGGTAGAATTAAAATAAGTAGTTTCTCCCATAATGGTAATTAAATATCAATAAACTGACCATCTTCTTTCTTTTTTCTGCTGCAGCTTCATCTTCTCCATCTGACATGAGGCTGGCGCCTGGCTCCGGGGACATGGGGGTGGGAAGGGCCATCTTGGCCTCCTCTGCAGCACGCTCCTCTTCAGCAGCTCGCTCCTCTCCCCTGGCTGACCGCCGCCTTGTCATCGTTGTCAGACATGGCTCTATCGCCAGCTTCTCCTAGAAAGGTAAACATACAATTTGTTACC
Organism: Branchipolynoe longqiensis; assembly: GCA_030323885.1. Lineage (NCBI taxonomy): Eukaryota > Metazoa > Annelida > Polychaeta > Phyllodocida > Polynoidae > Branchipolynoe > Branchipolynoe longqiensis. The sequence goes on from CM059186.1 coordinate 25,846,349, forward strand.
AATCAGGGACCAAGGCAGCTTCGGACACCACCGACACAAATAAACAAACAAGCAAACAAGAATAAATAAATATATAAATAAATAAATAAATAAATAAATAAATAAAGCAAGCTTTGGTAAAGGAGAAAAATGTATGACACAATTTCGTGATAGAGCCAACAAGGATGAATCGACGGTGAAAAAAAAAGGTGGAAATCGTACTTCGGTAGATTTCCACTGGTTCTTTCAAAGTGCGAAGCCTATAAAAAGTTGTTTTTCTTGTGAAAATTGAAGAAATCTGCTAAAATGCCGAGATTTTTCATGGTCACGGTCCAATAATAAAATCTACACCATCTTAGCTTTTACTTGTAGTAACGAATCCCTTGATTTCATTATACCCTGATAGTATTGCTGGTTTTTAAAAAATCCACAAATTTAAAAATCAAAATCATTACATTACAGATGCATAGTCCGATGAAAGCGTCAAATTTTCAATAAATTATCTAGATTTGATTATACATTTCTAACTTAAATCCTGGCACACTTATTAAGCATTTGGTGCTGCATAGAAGGCAGTGCTGAGTCAATTTAATATAACCTGTTACTGTAGAAGCCCATGATGTTAAGAGCTTTGACAAGATTGTGAAAATAAATTTTGCATGCTTGCTTGCACTTCAAATATATCTAAAGTTAGCCATTTGAAATCAAAGTTACTTTCAAGTAAGGTAGATTATAACATTCACCCTAATATATTTAAGAAAATTACATAAATTCGAAACCACGTTTATTGTTGGTTGTTTGTTGGGAGTTTTACGTCCAGGCAGCATCTAAGGTCATATCAGGACTAACTTTATTGTACATATGCATAATTTGCTTTGGGTTGTTGCTTTACTCTGAATTCAGGTTCACTATTGGGAAAAGGCTGTCACACTCACCTCCTGGTTCTTGTTGACTGTCACACTGAGTGAACTGACCCGGCGGCGCTTGGAAGGCGGGCCGGGCGTGTCCTTGTCCTTGTCGGGCGCTGAGGCGGCAGCTGCTGCCGGTGGCGCCACCTTCACGGCTGATGAGGAAGACGTGCTAGCCACTGGCGCCGCTCCGGACGCACCACTCGACTTGGTATTACCCACACTTATGTTACTATTGCTCTCTTCTGGCACCTCGATCGACACCGACAACTTTTTTTCTCTTTGTGACAATCTTGAAGATCTTTTCTTTCTTATCCTGTTAAAAAAACCACACACACACAACCCAACAAACATTAAAATTGCATGGTTATGATGGTTTTTAGTTTCTGTCATTTTCTGAGGTAAATATATTAAATTGATTGTTATAATCGACCTAACTTTAGTTTGAAGTAACTTTTATTTTAAATGGCTAACTTTTGAGATATTTGAAGTGCAAACATGCTAAATTAATTTTGGCAAGCATACCTAAACTCTTGACACCATAGAATTCTACAGTAACAGGTTCTATTACATTGCCTTAGTATGCCCTTCTATGTGCCAACAAATTCTTAACAAGCACAATCATTATCTAAGTTAGATATGTAGAATCAAATCTAGGTAAGGGCTTTGGTTTTGAAAATTTGATGCTTCATCGGACTATGCAGCTTTAATATCATGAATTGGATTATTTTAACCTGCATATGGAAATCAAAATGCTGGGATAATAAGGCAATTAACAGGGCGCAGATATTATTCAATACCAATCTATGTCACACGAATAATCCATGTCGCTGAATGGTAACAAATAATCTAAGGGACATTTATCAACAGCGGAACTATATGTCATGCTAAGACGTCACAATTGATCAAACATTACACAAATAAAACCCCATTCATTTCCAATTTAAAACACGAGACGCATTAGTGTCAGGCCAAAGTTTGTGTCATTAGAAGACATACTTCCAACAACCGATTCCTAGTCAAGTGGCGTCATCTTGTGTTTGATGTCACACTACCAACTCTAGTTCTAATAGGAACCACATGGGGGAGCCACGGGAGGCCTGTATGGAAGTAATTCAGAACCGGCCGAACACACTGAATGAACAGTGATCGCTGATTGGTCGATAGTGCAGTGCGATCAGCAATTGTCGTTAATTCAAAACAGGACCAAAGCAGCATTATCATTGTTTAATACGCAGAAAATGGTATTTATAATACAAACCTCCCCTCCACCCCCATAAAACGCCTCCCACCACAACATTTGAGGGTGGAGTAAATGGAAGCTAACGAAGTATATTTTGTGCAGACGACAATTCTGGACGGCAATTACAACGCGATGATTTGTTCACATAGAGTACACCATCAGTAAATGTCCTTAAATTAGAGTAGAAGTACTCACTTGTCCTCCTTTTTCTGTTTCTTGGAGACGGGACAACCAGGTAACGAGCACGCACACTCAACATCGTAATTGCTGAAAATGCAAAGCGGTATCATATAATTATAATTATAAACATAGAGAAATGCATTTTGGGGAAGAGAAAAAAGATATTCCAAATGTCTTAAAGGGACGGTAAAAGCTGCATAGTCCGATGAAGCATCAAATTTTCAAAAACCAAAAGAATTATCTAGAATTGATTCTATATATCTAACTTAGATACTGATGCACATATTCAGCATTTGTTGCCAAATAGAAGGGAACACCGAGGCAATTTAATAGAAACTGTTACTGCTAAAGCCTATAGTGTCAGAGTTTGGCATATTTGCCGAAACTAATTTGACATGTTTGCACTTCAATTATCTCAAAACATAGCCATTCAAAATAGAAGTTACTTTAAGTTAAAGTATGGTCGAATACAACAATCAATTTAATATATTTATCTCAGAAAAATGACAAAAACTCAAAACCATCGGGTCATGCAACTTTAAATCAATTCTAAACGGAAATAAAAGCATACAAAAGATTAATACCAAGTAAAAATGGAAATATCTTAGGTATGTAACGGTTCTTCAAAACTGATCCTATAAATTTCTGGCAACTAAATGAGGGCCTAAAGAGGAAAAGCCCTTCTCATAAATTGACTCAGACATATAATGGCATAATTTTTATGTAACTAACACATCTTTCTGACATTGTCTTACATTAGCAATAAGTCTTACCTTTCGTGATAGTCGAAATCAAAAGGTATGGTAACCTCAGCACCCATGATAATGTTATTCACAGAATAGATGAAGAATAATACTTTTCCATTCTCCACAACGTGTTGAACCTAAGGAAAGAAGTTATCGTCAATCTTTAAATAAAACAGAGAAGCAAATATTTCCACGAAATATATACTGTGTACTATGATTGGTTGACAAATCCTGGGACGAGATGTACCCAATTTAACAAAGAATGGACCATAGCAAACTACTCAATCAGGTCTCGTAATTACCACCTATTTGGGTATTATATACTGCTAATTACAGACAGAATTTAATGGGTTGCTTAACTAAGAGTTCCCACTTCGTGAAACTGCAACAAGATGAGAAAAAATAGTCTAGAACAGAGGTTATGATGAATATTTGGTCAATATTTATGTCACACATCTGTTATTGCTGTCACTCATAACTTAATAAAAAACACCAAAAAAAAATAAATATTATTATTTTTTTTAATGTAAGAACGAGTGCAACAGGTTGCAGTTTCTCAATCATAGAAATAAACTTACTTCCACTTCAAGCCATTTTTTTAATGGGGGAAAAAACGGAAAGAATTTGCTGATCTGAATTGCTTTGACAATATTCACGTGTGGTACAGTTGCACAAACTTGAAAAACAAAGGTAATATATACGGTGAGACCGCCTTCCCCCCTCCCTCCCCCACACTTGACCACTTACTCGTGCATTAGGTGTACACGATCTCCGGACAAAACGTGCATCATTGCCGTACGATTCGGCGTTCACACAAAGATCCAAGTTCTCGAAGTTTGAATAGAAGAGCACATAAGGCTGGAGTCTGAAATAAATGTTTTAGAGGCTATGAACACCTTGCAATCGATTCTTCAACGGACACGGCTTAACTGCAGAATGATCGAGTGGTTTTTACTATTCATGATCAAGGTCGCTTGGCTCATTTTCAATACATTAATAGTTTCTTTTTATAGTTTTTTTAAATTTAATTAGTTTTTTTTACGAGAATAGTGCATAGCAAAACAAAGCATTAGCATTGATAAAAGTTCCTATCTTATAATATAATCTATACATTTTCAAATATCATTAGTGCCTTTTTGTTATTAACAACGACAAAAGTTGCGAGAATAGTGTGTACCAAGACAAAGCATTAGCATCAATAAAAGTTCCTATCTTTACCACAATATAATATATTTTCAAATATCATTAATGGCTTCTTTTTGTTATTCAAAACAAACAAAAAGTTGTGAGAATAGTGTGTACCAAGACAAAGCATTACATCCTTAAAAGTTCATATCTTGACCACAAATATGTTAGATACAAAAATAAAATCAAGACATTGAGATGCGACTCTAATCCACTTAGCATTCATTGTAAGAGGTAATATTGAAATGCAACCAAACTCATTAAAATACTCACCGCCTAAAGAATATATTGTCTTTGTCATACTGTTCCCGCAGCATGACTTTCCCCACGTACTCGATAATCACGGAGTCGCCTTGAACCTCCTCAGTCATCTCTAAACCCTACAACAGCAACAGCCACTTCAGCACAGCAACTTTGTCGTTGGTTGGTTGTTGGAGTTTTACGTCCAGGCAACAACTATAGTCATATTAGGATGGGTACCGACTTGTGACAGTGTGCACGCATGTTGACTTTATAGTGCTGTGACACTGGGAAATCAGGCCACTGCCACAATGACCCGATATCCCACTCAGTCACATTATCCTGACACTGAACTAACCAGTCCTTGCCCTATCCTATTAATGCCGAGCGCCAGGCTAGGAAGCAACAAGTATCAATTTTATATGTCATTAGTTTGACTCAACCAGGAACCGAACTCCAAACCTTCCACACACGAGGCCCGCGCTCGACCGAATAGGCCTCCGCATCAGGCAGGTTTATTATTTGTAAGTTATACGACGGTGCATATCTACTTACAGCATTTACTGTCCTGGAGATTCGAGTAGGCTCATATACAGGCATACACTGAACTATTTTGACGAATAATTTAGATGGGCAGCAATGAACGTTGTCTCCAGCAAAAAACGTGGAAATCAGGCCGAGACCCTGGCGCCACCTAGCGGGTTTAGGCAGAACCAAGCCGTGGTTATTACACCGACGGCAAAATTTCCACGAAAATGTGGATTACCCCCCTCACATAATTAGCAGTCAGGGAATCGCAGAAAAATATCGGAAGTCAGGTTTCAAGTTCAACTATCCTTGTTGTGGCTGTATTATCACCCAACCCTAACTTTCTTGTTTGCGTTTCATGTTCTAACTTCTAGCAACATCTAACACATCATACACATCCATGGCATTTTGAGAACATAATTGGTGAATATAACAAATCTCGGAAATCCGCGAAACCGCAGAGATCTCTCATCCCTGATACAGGTCATAGTGCAATACCTTGTATACTGAGTCACTAGTTTCGTACTGTAAACGGGTTGTTCATCTACTGCTTAGTACCTCAATATTTACAATGTCCAGCAGTATTAAACTAATTAAATATATGATTTTACACCATCAATGCCAATGGATCAGGCTTATATTTATTTGCCAAAATATTGTCTTTTGTCACTTCATTTTAACATATATCTGGTCAGACTTGATCAATTTTGGACTCAGTATCGGTATAGACAGTCCTTGCCACCTGACCACTATAATTACGACAGGTCATATATAGACAGGCCGAATATGTTAACAGGCTATTATGCCTAAATATATAAACAGAAGAGGATAAGTATAACTAAGTATAACTATAAGTATAAAAACCTGTACAGATTTCTTACCTTACAGGAGCTCTCAACCTGGGCGATTTTACACAGCTGAACCAGCAGCCGTTCACAACGTTTGGACTCGGAATCAAACTGCAAATACACAGGTTCATATTATCCTAACACATTTCCAGTACACATCTCTATATCACCCACTGCAGCGGTAAACCTGCTGGTGACACAGAAATCGTCAATGAATTGCTATCACCCCCGCATAACAGTTGGTTGGTTGGTTGTTGGAGGTTTACGTCCTGGCAACATCTAAGGTCATATCAGGACGGGTACTGACTTGAGACAGTGCACACTCATGGCAACTTTATAGTGCTGCCTCACTGGGAAATCAGGCTGCTGGCACCATGACCCAATATCCCACTCAGTCACATTATCCTGACTGTGCTAACCAGTCATTGCCCTTTCCTATTATTGCAGAGCACCAGGCTAGGAAGTGAAAGGTATAGATTTTCTAAGTCAGTAGTTTGACTCGACCGGGAACCAAACTCCCACTCTCCTGCACACGAGGCCCGCGCTCTACAGATTCTGCCACCGCGCCCGGTCCCGCGCATAAAATGTGCTGGTATTTTCCCCATGTTGATGACATGGGATGGGATGAACTGAGGAAACTTGAGTGGCCATTTCAATATTTTGGATAAATGCTAATTAGGATATCAGTTGTGTTGATTCTGTGATTTCATATAACTATTAGCAGGAGCTATCCATCTGATAAGGAAATAGGCACAGCTTTCTTTATTGAACATGTGTATATTCTGAATGCCGAGATGGAACCTCAATTTAGCATTACGATAAGTACATCATGTGGATATGGGTATGATGAAGGATATTTTATACTAGCTACTATGTTCACACTTAGCATCATCATGTATGAAGGGGCATTGTAGGATACTACCAATGTAGGCTTATTATCCAATTTTCTCGCTTGAACAACTATGATGGCCTAATTATAAATAATTATATAAATCCTACTAATTGAGTCAGCAATTGTGACTTAACGCCATATCGTATTCAGAGATAAATAGCACAAATCGATTACATCACAATTCACAATGTAAGTTACGGCTATTATAATGGAAAACTTCATTCATGTAGATCCTAACATTTAGCACGCATGTCATTCCCAAAATGGGCATATTTATATGTTGTCATACATTTATGGATTGCAACGTTCAATAGAAAGGAAGATGACATACATGTTGACCATTCAATTTTTTTGACGATATCATTTTGTCCACATCTGCAGTGTACTGGTTGACCTTTGCTTCTTCGTAACCTTCTGGAAGATGCGTGTCCCACGAGTGGAGAGCATCCTCGTTCAGGTTCATAGTCACCGGCTCCTTGACTGGAGACTTGGGAGCCACTTTGACCGGAGAGCGAACAGGAGATTTGACGGGAGACTTGGGAGCTGGAGACCGCACTGGAGATTTGGGGGTCAATAGTTTGGCTATAGGTGACTTGTTACTTCCTTTTGCTGGTGACTTTGGGGATTTCAAAGATCCCTAGGAGAGAAAAACAAATGAAAATAAATAAATAATAAAAAGAAAAATAAATAGCATACTGATTTCTAAGAGGAAGATAAAGAAAGGGAGTAGAGTAGAGTAGAGTAGAGTGGAGTGGAGTGGAGTGGAGTGGAGTGGAGTGGAGTGGAGTGGAGTGGAGTGGAGTGGAGTGGAGTGGAGTGGAGTGGAGTGGAGTGGATGGGATGGGATGAACTGAGGAAAACTTCTAAACACATATCAGAAGGTGCACTCAGAAGTGATAGTTCCTTTATAATTCATCAAATAATACTAAGAAAGATTTAACCGAATACAAATCCATACACGATTAGTTTGAAATGGACAAACAGGAAGTAAGTTACTAGCCCGAAACATGGACCGCTGTCATACACACCCTTCTAGTGGACCGCTTGGCGGGGACTGGCGTCAGTGTGGTGTCTGAGGTTGGTATGGTAGTGGCGACGATTGGTGGTTCGGGGGCCGAGTCTGTGGGTGCAGTAGCAGTGGTCGTGGCGATGGTCGTCGTGCTAGTCGTGGTCGGGGCAGTGGTCGGGTTCGGTGATGGTGAGGAGGTTTTCTTTTCGGGTGTCGCTGGTTCCGGACTCGATAACGATGGCTTGTTCACTTGTCGATTTGACAGAGACCGGACCTTCTGAGGTTAAAATAAATAAATCAAAAGTGTGTTTGCAGATATGCACAGTGTCGCTTAATAAACATGTTTAAAGTGACATAATCCGGTTAAACCATACAATTTTAGGAGCAATTTACTATATTTCGATCAATTTAAAAAAAAAGTGTCAGTGCGGCCAAACCTATGATGCCCAGAATTTCGGTATACATTCTATAAAATTACTTTGTATGTTTTCACTTCAAATATCTCCATGAAGGTTATCGTTTATTTCAAACTAAAGTAAAATAAATTATAATAATCAAGGTAAAAAAATAATTTTAAAAAGGAATAACAAATTTGCAGAAAATCAAAACAATCGGATTATGCAATTTGAATGATTCGCAAATCTAGACTATAAGCAGTTGTTTGCATTTACCAGCTGGTCGCAAAGCATTGCCTGAAATGGAAGCATAGGCTACTTCTAGTGCATTAATAACATTAAATTAGATTTAACACCAATGAGCACTTACCTTTCTTACCTTCCGTTTGTTGAGCGGCTGAGGAGACAATTTGTCTTTTTGTTTCTTATCCTTCTTAAACTTTTTGTTCTTTTTCTGGTTGGCTTTCGTAGCCTTATCTCTTTCCTTTTTCTTTTTGCCCTTAGATTTTTTCGTTCTTTCCCTGCCAGGATTGATGCCTAAACGTATCGTTTCATCTTCCGTTTCGGTCGCACTTGAATCGATTGCATACAGTACTGAAACAAACCAGAGATGCACATTGGAACGAAGGCATTTGTTTCTATATTAGGAAAATCTACTCAAGCCTGGAAACAAACCACTGGCATAGTCCAGCGTTGATGCAAATAAGCTGAACCACAGATTTAATAAATGTCCAAACCTAGAAACAACCGCTGGCACAGTCCAACATTGAGGCTAATAAGCAGAACCACAGATCTAATATCTGTCCAAACTAACCACTGGCATAGCCCAGCGGTGAGGCAAATAAGCTGAACCACAGATCTAATATCTATCCAAACCTAGAAACAACCGCTGGCACAGTCCAGCGTTGAGGCTAATAAGCTGAACCACAGATATAATATCTATCCAAACCTAGAAACAACTGCTGGCACAGTCCAGCGTTGAGGCTAATAAGCTGAACCACAGATCTAATATCTGTCCAAACCTAGAAACAACCGCTAGCACAGTCCAGCGTTGAGGCTAATAAGCTGAACCACAGATCTAATATATGTCCAAACCTAGAAACAACCGCTGACACAGTCCAGCACTGTGACTGATAAGCTAAATATCAAATATGGAGATAAGCAGCCTAGATTAATGTAAATGTATAATCTTGAACCATTTGCTGACATTAAACTGGCCATAAGAAAAGCAGTGACTGCAAAAGATCACCCTCTCAAATTAGAGCTGACTATTGTGCACATGTGACCTTATCTACTAAGCTCTTGGTTACTTACTTGCAGCAAGTTCCTCTCGTTTCCTCGTCTGCAGATTCCTTGCCCGTCGTTTGTCCACTTCTCTTGGTTCACATTTCTCACAGAGGTACTTATCAGGTATATCGTCTCGATCAACTCCCATGCAGTCCACATGTTGCCATACGCTAAAATTGATTTAAGAAGCACTTATGGTTATTCCAATGCCTAGGATACATATTTATACATGATATTTACATTAAAATGGATATGGTGAATACTGTTGCTGGTACTTTCAACTGTGAAATGCTTACAGCACACTAGGGTTATTAAATTTTATATAACAACCATCGAACTTGTAAGGTAGCTAGATCGCTGGTACGGCAATAAGCTATATGGCTAATGTATTGCCAGTTAATACTGCAATAGATGTGTGACAGCATCATTCAAGAATTTGTTTAATCACAAAAACAAACACAAAAAAAACCTTCAGTGGGTAATGCATTGAAGAATTTGTTCATAACTAGTAATTTAACAGTTTTCCCCATATTGGTTTATTTACATAGTCTAGGGCTTGTCAAAATTACTAATATAGGGCTAAAAATAAAATGGCTAATTAACCGATTCATGCCATCACGTGACATTATTCAAAAGCCCCATTGTAGGACCTCGACCATCAGGCTCAGAGATTTGATCCCCAGTTTGTTGCCATATCTGCACCACTTATACCCTCCCGACACACCATGATATAATTTTCTAAATTGGTACAGCACTGCACGTTAGCAATTCACAAAAACTCTATTTTAAGGGGCTGTCACATTACGGCGTATGGCGGGAGCGTATTGAAAACCTACGTACGCCATCGGGTGCCACTTTCGGGTGTGTTTGAGCGTATGAGGAGCGTATGAAGAGCGTATGCGTAGCGTATGGGAGCGTGCTGTGACATGTTTTGGGCCATACGCCCTCATAGGTCGTGTTTTTTTGAGCATGCACAAAAAAAATAGGACGGACGGATTTATGAAAGCGTATGGCGGCGTATGCATCATAGGCTTCACATACGCCGGGGTGTTGCGGCACTGGCGGCGTATGCGTAGCGTACGCGTAGCGTATGCGTAGCGTATGCGTAGCGTATGCGTAGCGTATGGCGACGTATATGACGTAAGCCGCTACGCCGCCATACGCTCCCGCCATACGCCGTAATGTGACAGGGCCTTTAAAGCTGCGTGGCCCGACGGTTTGGGGATTAATGCTATATAGATACATTTGTTTGATCATAATAACCTACTTTACTTTAGTTTGAAATACCTTCTATTTGAAAGTCCTAACTTGATAGAGAAATTTGAAGTGAAAACATGACAAATTAATTTGGTGTGCAAACCGAATGACGAACACAAGTTTTGTTTAGCCATTTTCAATTACAGCAGCACTGCACGTTGAGCAACAAACTGCAATAAATATTTAATGAGTACATCAGTATCTAAGTTGACTCTGTAGAATCAAAGTTAAGCAAACGCTTTGGCTTTGAAATTTTAATTTTGAGGCTTTCATTGGATGTGAAGTTTGAATTCATATGTTATAAGTCATATTAGGCAAATGCCATTATCTCCTCCAAATCACCCCAACCCCCGCCCAGCAACAACAAAATGGACAGAATTAACAGCCTACATTACTTTTGCTGAGAAAAGCCATACCGAAAATTGGTCAGCCTACCTGCATTTGTCACAACAGATCATGTAGCCATCATCATGCTCAAATTCGCAGACGCAGCGCGTGATGCTATCGTCGGGCGTGTAGAGAGCGTCCTCTAGTGGGGTGGGTGGCACCACAGTTGTCACCACCTCAGTGTTGCTTGACACATCCTCAATGTCGATATGACCGTTGACCTTCGGAGCAGGTTGGGGAAGTGGTGGTGGGGACGCCGGCGGGGTCGGTGGTGGAGGTGCCACATAGTTGTGGTCCTACAAACAGTTGCACAGTTAAGCTAGGCTTCACAGTTGGCATACAATTGTTGTTCTGTAGCTAACCAGTAAATCGTCATTAGAGTGAGCACAATACGTAGACGTACATAATTTAATTTTTTTAAGATGTTTAATCATTTTGCCCAGAACCTAATTTTCTCAACTTCACTATACGTATATACATACAAGATTGGTTGTTTGTTTTATGTCCTAGCAACATCTAAGGTCCTATCAAGACGGGTACCGACTTGTGGTTGTGTGCACTCATGGCGACTTTATAGTGCTGCCCCACTGGGAGACCAGGCCACCAGCACCATCACCCTGATATCCACCAGTCACATTATCCTTATACTGTGCTAACCAGTCCTTGTCTCCATCCTATTCATGCTCAGCGCCAGGCTAGGTAGCGACAAGTATCAATTGTATAGGTCATTCATTTGACTCGACTGGGATTCGAACCCCCGACCTTCCACATGGGAAGCCTGCGCTTTATGACTCGGCCATCGCGTCCAGTCATACAAGATTGACCGACACCGCTCGTTTCCATGCAAATTAGATAGGATGGTATGCACACCATGTACATACAACATAAGCTGACTACCATTTCATTGAGCGTTGGTCCAGAATATAGAGCAAATGCCATGGCGAGCATGAGATGATTTGCACCCTCAGTAAGAAAATCACACTTTCTGCTAGATTGATTTGTTTTGGATCATTATTCCGCCATATTCTTTCAAAGAAATAGAAAGAATGGCATCCGTTCATATATCTTATCACAATAAGGTTAAGATCAATGTAGTTGGCCAGGCATGGACACATGAAAGACGCAACCTTTTAAAATGAGACTCCACTTTACTGTTTCCGCCAGGATGGCTACGTGCTGGCATCACAACTACACCACGCCAGTCTATGTTGATATAATCACAACTACACCACGCCAGTCTATGTTGATGTAATCACAACTACACCACGCCAGTTTATGTTGATGTAATCACAACTACACCACGCCAGTCTGTTGATGTAATCACAACTACACCACGCCAGTCTACGTTGATGTAATCACAACTACACCACGCCAGTCTATGTTGCGTTAATCACAACTACACCTCGCCAGTCTATAATGGTGCGTTAATCGCAACTACACCACGCCAGTCTATATGAATGGATGCTGTAGTAATTAACAAAGAATTGTACTTTACTCCCAGACCGGTTGCCCATTGGAAAACAAATAATAAAACAAATATTTTAGGCAGAAATGGAGGCTAGCAACCTGTGACACAATGACAAATTTATAGCGCTTCCTTACTCTGATACAATGCCACTTGCACCATAACTAATATCCCACTCAGTCACATTATCCTGACACCGAGCCAACCAGCATTGCCCTACCCTTGTAATGGCAAGAGTCAGGCGAGAAGGTGACAATTATACATTTTCTGAGGCTTTGTTTTAACTTGGTTGGTAGTTATTCGATTAGGTTCTACAAGGAGCAGGGATGCAATCAAATAGGGAATTAAAAACATTGGCTACATTTGTAATCCAAAGCAGTCTTTGTTCTCCCCCTTCGTTGTTGTTCTCCCCCTTTGTTGTTGTAATCCCTTTGTTGCTGCTGCTGCAATTGCGTCTTTCTTTGGTGTGACGTCTCAATTAAAGATTGTCTTAGAACCTTTGTGTAGGCACGGCAACTAAAGCTAATTCACAATTATCACGGAAACTCGGTGAAACTCGGTGGTAACTGCACTAACTTGGTATAGCTGATTGTAGTTAATTAATTAATACAGGCATAAGGAAAATGTCTCCCATCTCTATTTTTAAATAAACATGCTGCCTCTATCCATTTTTCAAGCTTTGATTCTTTTTTTTCATAACACTATTTACTATATTTAAAAAAATGCAATTAGTTTGCCGTCCAACAATAGATTTCATGATTCGACACCTAGTGTTCTTACCTAACGCCAGTAGGACCCACAATTTTGTTTGATCATTTCGGAAATCTAACCGTTATCACGTATAACAGTTAAATATATTTTAGTGGGTGCATCTATCTAGGGGAACTTCTAGAACAGTGCGCTTCATACAAAAAAAAATTTAATTACAAAAATGTTTAAAAGCGAAATATATTAGCTGGGTCCAAGAACGATTTACTGATCACAAGAGGTAATAGTATATCACACACACACCACCATCTCCACACACACCCCTCCACACACACACACCTCCACACACACACATGCGCGCACACACACACACGCGCGCGCACCTTTGTTCAACTCCCGTTCGGTTGAACAATACCCATGGTAGAGCGCTGTGCGGTGCCTTATGCTCCACCATACGGAGCGTGCTCGAGTTGTAGGCAGCTCAGCCTATCACAAAGCGCTGTGTACAAAGCGCGTGGCGCCAAATCCAATTAATCAATGCGCTACCTGACTGACGGCACTGCCAGTTGAGGCGCCCAGTCGCGCCGCAAATTATTCATACGGCCCTAGTACAGTGAATTAGCTCTGTTAAGGTTTAGCGCCTGCGCACACTATCAACAACCATGCGCCACAGAAGCAAATCGCAACTACAATGAATACCTCTGAGCACCGTGCCCATGTGCACACATATAACACACTCAGTGTTCTACTTCGTCAAAGATCGATATTACAGTTGTTGGAGTTTTACATTGTGCAAACATCTAAGGTCATATCAGGACGGGTACCGACTTGTGACAGTGTGCACTCATGGCAATGTTATAGTGCTGCCCTACTGGGAAATCAGGCCGCAAGCACCATGACCCTATATCCCACTCAGTCACATTATCCTGACACTGAGCCAACCAGTCCTTGCCCTATCCTATAAATGCTGAGTGCCAGGCTAGGAAGTGACAAGTATACATTTTATAAGTCATTGGTTTCACTCGACCGGGAACCAATCTCTCGTACGCGAGGCCCGCGCTCTACCGATTCGGTTACCACGCCCGATCCAATATTACAAGTTTGTGTTGCATTACTATACTATGTGCAATGGTGCTGCTGCCAGTACCTGCCGGTTAGCTCACGGCCAGTCGCTATCTGTCAACACACAAGCTGCAGGTATCGACTGACAACTTATAAGCCATACGTAAATCATGCAAAGCAACCCCTGCCATAATACATGTATATTTATGTTTAATAGGGAAGCCGCCAGGCTGCACTGCTCTGATACGCACATTGTTAAAGCTGTATACAGACTGCACCCCAAAACCGCCGCTTTAATGCATGATATAACTTCCATGCTGTAGGACAGATCCCCGTTGGACAGCCGGAATAAAGCACAAAAGGATGCACCAAAGCCAACGGGTTAAGAATAGACAGAGAAGCTATCGGTGGCATATAGATGCAGGAAGAGGATTAATTTGGATTTTTGAGTGGTGGCAACCGTCCTGTCCGACCAAAGGAAATGAACCCCAATCAATCCTGAGTGGTGATGGTGAGGTGTGTGGAGAAGTGGAGAAGTGGTGGAAGCGTGGAGGATATTGATTGACCAGCTTAGTTTTTGTCGGTTCACCCCCCCCCCCCCACCTGTGCGCAGCTAATAGAATCAATCTAATATTAGTCAAACCAGACCTTTGTTTGGTATTTATTATTCACTTTTCTACCGTCCATTTCCTCTTCGCAGCCAATAGAATAAATCTAATATCAGTCAAACCGGTCCTTTGTTTGGTATTTAATATTCACTTTTCTATCGCTCATGTCATTATTATATTAAATCGATAAATTATCACATAATTATAAAACGCTTATGAGAAGTATTGAATTGCACGTTTCAATATTTATACTGTGTACCTGTTAAGTGCTAGGCGCTTCACCCATTAGATTGCACATATATGTTATGTGGGTTGTTTTTAGAAATGGGGAAAACAGTTGGAATGATTAGTTAGCCATATGATCCCCCCCCCCCCTCCCCCATACCTCAATAAATACAGAAAATATCCACGTTACTGTTGGTATTTACAATTCAAAACCCTTTCCAGTCTCTTGCATTTGTAGAATTTCTATTTCGGGTACAAGGTACTAATGTGATTTCTTACCTCAATGTTATACAACCTAAGCAGGTTTCTGAACACGATGATTGACCTGAATAACTGTTCGGTTATCATGTAGGGTATCATAGATATGGTTTCTGTGAATTAAAATCCTAAACAATTAATGGGAACTTCAACCATGGTTGGCCTAGACGCAGAGATTCAGACGCAATGCCACAGTCTAATTAGGGATAAGGATAAGTATACTCAGTTAGACAGAGAGGCAATTTGAACTTGCGCAGTCTTACCATCTCATCGCAGAAGTTGCACACAAATGTCGACAAGGGAGGCTGGTGGTTATCATGCGCACAGTGAATGATCATTTTATACGAAACTGTCGCACTCTCCAAGCCAAGGTCCCATTCTATTTGTCAAATCCTCACTTGCCGGCACGGTTACAATTACCATGTCATAACAAGGTTCGCATTGCCTCGTGGTTATCCCGATTGTCAGCTTGGTTGGTTGTTGGAGTTTTAAATCCTTGTAACATCTAAGGTCATACCAGGACATGTACCAACTTTAGGAAGTGCAGACTCATGGTGACTTTATAGTGCTGCCCCACTGGGAAATCAGGCCGCTGACACCATGACCCGATATCCCATTATCATGAGACTGAGCTAACCAGTCCTTGCCATATCCTATTAATGCTGAGCACCAGGCTAGGAAGCGACAAGTATGAATTTTATAAGTCATTGGTTTGACTCGACCGGAAACCTCTCGATTGTCAGTATGCCACTGGTGTACATAGAACAAAAACGGTAATCCCAGGACACCAATCTAATTACCAATCCTCTGCGAACCTACATAACATTCAAAATCCATGCACCAAGGTCACTCCTCATAGTCATATAAACCTCCAGGTCTGACTTTTCCGCTAGCGTAGCTTATAAGTAAACACTAGATGAGTGAGTGCCCATGGAGGACAGTCGCCTGCCTGTGCTGACACGTCTTAATAGCACTATGACCAAATGAGGCCTGACGAGAGCGGAGCCAGCCAAGAAGCCAAACTCTTCATACTTGGTTAGACACACTCAATGTGACAGTCTATGCACCACTAGTACCACGTCCATTGGGCTCGCCAATAAGAGGAGCGGCTGTTGCTGGGTGGTGCTGCCTATAGGGTGGAAGAGTGGGAGGCCTACTTGTGTCAGCCCGACCAGGCCACCACCGGGGTCACAACACGCTTACTTATTAATACGCCAGGCTGCACATACCCACACCACCACGGAAGCTTATCAATGGACCACCCTCAATTATTAACTGTCAATTTTACTTGGCCTTAAAAGATTGGCTCTTACATCAAACTGTCTATATTTCACGAAAGAGAAAAGGGGTCTACACTTGATCCGAGGAAGTGCCCTAAGATATGTAATGGATTACAGACCCGAACCAGCCATAGACAATAGGAAATATTGATTAAGTCTCATCGACTGAGCTGTCAGACATGGTGGTGGGATAGCGTCACTCGCAAATTATACTCACAGGTTCTGCCCAGCCCACTAACCTCGGCTCAGCCCAGCACTTAGCCAAGTGCTCTCCTGTAAGTAAACTATAGCATCCGGGACAGTTCGCCACCCACCATTCATTAATCAATAGACAAACTCGCACGGAGAAGCACAGTGCACGTTCACGCCCGCTTATTTATGCGTATGTGTGTGGTGGGTATTTGTAATTTATTTGTTTAACGCTGGAGGTTAAATAATGCATAAAGTTGTCATGCATAGCTTATCTACATACCTACTTATAGACATCACACATTGATGTAAGCCATGATTTCCTTTTTAAGATAAATTAAAAGCGTTTCTCACGCCCCACCTCTACATGCACCCACAACTGAATACCATACAAATTCCCCATGATCCCGTGTGAGATGTACCGTTCGTGACTTTAGTAGAACTTGAAACACACACACACACACAGTGTGTGTGTGTGTGTGTGTGTGTGTGTGTGTGTGTGTGTGTGTGTGTGTATGTGTGTGTGTGTGTGTGTGTGTGTGTGTGTGTGTGTGTGTGTGTGTGATGAAAATGGGAAATATCGCGCCTCGAGTGGGACTCGAACCCACATCTCTTTGCATTCCGGGCCAGTGTGCTAACCATTACACCACCTAGGCTCCCAACACACTACCCACGCCTTCCTGTCTATGTGGTTACTTGCCTGAGAGGTCAGTGCTGACTACTACACTCGTCCCCCTGGAATTGTAGGTCTTGTAATGCTTACAATTACATACATACAGGCAACACACTTACATATGAGACTGACTCAAAAGGTGCTAATCAATATGGGACAAAACTTTGTCCATTGTAACGATCAGCATACTATCTGCTTATGCATTTGCTCAGGGTAAACTGAATTGTTTTTTTTAGATGGTGTTTCATAATCCCAATAGAATACATATTGATTAGAAGCAAATGTCCTTGTGTTTTCAGTGTAACTGTTTCTGTGATGTTTCGTGTCAATCGTTACAATGGATAAAAAAACGAAGAGTTAGCACCTTTTGAGACAGGCTCATATACATACACAGGGTAGGTTCAACAACTATACAGTGCGTAGCTTGTAGAGGATCATGGTCACGGAACCAGTGTCATGGGGGTGATGAAAATGGGAAATATTGCACCTAGAGTGGGACTCGAACCCACATCTCTTTGCATTCCGGGCCAGTGTGCTAACCATTACAGGTATGTATGTATGTATGTATGTATGTATGTATGTATGTATGTATGTATGTATGTATGTATGTATGCATGCATGCATGCATGCATTCATGCATGCATGTATGTATGTATGTATGTATGTATGTATGTATGTATGTATGTATGTATGTATGTATGTATGTATGTATGTATGTATGTATGTATGTATGTATGTATGTATGTACGTACGTATGTATGTACGTATGTACATCCCACCTACCACCATCCCTGACGGTGTTCTGCTTACCCACGCCAGTGACCCACTGCCCTGCTTTTCGTTTCACGTGATGAGTGGCAGTGTTAAAAGGTCCCCGCTGCTACTCAGCCAAATCGGGTCAGCATGCAATGACGGTGCCAGTGTAGTCACGCATTAGCAGGCAGCAGTAGGCCAGGCTGCTTCAATCCAGTGCGTCAAAACCCTTAGAAATTTACCTCAGAAAAATTCCAACTTGTATCTTCCTTTATAAAAGATGACCATCACCGATATATCTGGTTGCATACATGTAAACCCAACATAGAAAAGTTTAGCAACATAGATATGTACATAATTAAGACTTCACCGTTGTAATCATAACCAAACCAAACATGGGCACACATTAGTGTTCTCTATATTCAAGGCCAGATAACATACCTGGTAGGGCAGGCCAAAACAGCTTGCATACGTATGTGGCGAACTGAAATAGCTTTTCTGTGATTGTTCCTCCCCTGGAACGAACCCCTCGACACGGTCAGGGCTGGTGAAACGAATAAGGTTAAGTTGTGTCAATAATAAGGGAGACATTAGAAACAGCTCACCATAGGTAAAGTATGCATTCGTTAAGTAGTTTTTCCATTATTTAATTTAGAGATTTAATTGGCATTTTTCGGGATTTATATTTAATTCAGTAAAATCAGTTTTCAACAGTGATATTCCAAATCAAATATATATGTCTTATAAATGGAAGACAAACAATAGAAGAAAAACGCAGTTCTACTGATAATGCAATAGGAGATCAGCTATAACGCTAATCTTCACTTCTGATATTTATCCGAGAATGTGTCCTTTGGAGCTGACATGCTATTAAACTAGCCATCAATCAATCAATTGTTTGCAATTATTTGCATTTTTGTTTTTCAATTATTTGCATTTTTGTTTTTCAATTATTTGCATTTTTGTTTTTCAATTATTTGCATTTTTGTTTTGCAATTATTTACAATTATTTACATATATTCGGGGATGCTTACTCAATGCCATTATGCTTCGGTAGCAGACTCTCGGCTTTGACCCCGATCTGGAGTCTAACGTTCATCATGTTCGAAGTTGGAGCCAGCATGACCTGCGCGGGGCGAGGGCTCGCGTAACGGCCTCATTGGCGCCGCGCATCGCAACCGGCCCGCCACCTTCTGAAACCAGACAAGACCCGCACTGTCAACAGGAGCGCGCCACAAAATGTACACAGCAGGCTCTCAGCTACAATGTAGACAGACAGACAGACAGACAGACAGACAGACAGACAGACAGACAGACAGACAGACAGACAGACAGACAGACAGAAGACAGGCAGAAGACAGACATACATGGGTCACTCTCCTGAAAACTGGCCAGAAGTGTCACATGGAGAGTTAA
The DNA here is from genome assembly GCA_030323885.1 of Branchipolynoe longqiensis. NCBI lineage: Eukaryota > Metazoa > Annelida > Polychaeta > Phyllodocida > Polynoidae > Branchipolynoe > Branchipolynoe longqiensis. The sequence goes on from CM059186.1 coordinate 25,866,070, forward strand.
AATTTAATACATACATACATACATACATACATACATACATACATACATACATACATACATACATACATACATACATACATACATACATACATACATACGTACACACATACAAAACGTACCCATGTATGCAATCAACATCATACAGGTGCATGCCGTATGGTTTAGATGAATAGCCTATTTCCTTGGTTACTAGCGAGGGCATTATGTCATTAATGGAGTTTTCTTTGTGATTGTCTCCTGTCGAATGAAGCTATATCAAAGCTAATTTAGATAACCAAGTTAGAATCTACCTGAAGTGAAATGTAGGTATGCTTACATTATGAGCAAGAAACAAAGTCTAATGCCAAGCTTTTACTATACAAGCGTTGTGATGCAGATAGAAGTTTAATCAAATAAACGCCGAAAACAGCTATGCAATCTATAAAAAATAAAAATAAACACAATATGAGCACTTTCCATTTGATGGAATTTATTCGAATTGAAATAAACTTATAAATATTTGGAAATTTGCATATTTTGACTGAATAAATGTCTTAAAAAATATACTTAGCAAACTTGACCACACATCGTGCAAGTATTATTATTATTATAATATTAAATTTCTAGTACACAACAGTTTACTAGGTTTATTCTCCTATCAGTAGAAGGCAGCACCTCGAAGAAAGCTAGAGAGAAAGCTGCCACAGTTTACACATAAGGTGATAACACTATCGACTATGGGATGCTAATTCAGTGGCACTTTAAACCCCATAGCCACGAAATGGTTACGGTCAGGGCACAGGTCATGGTTAGTAGTTTGATTGGCGGATCGCTGAACTGCCCAATACAACCCCTTCTCGAATTAGTAATAAAGGGCTCCATCAGACTGGACCGTTCAAAGCACTGTAGGAAGTAGAGGAGTTCCTGCATACTCGAAATAGACACCGAGTAAAAATTACCCAAGGATGACTAAATATTGCGAGCACAATGACTTGGCCCAGTCAATAATTCTTTCAGTAAATTGAAAAACTTTAACAATATGTTAGTTAGGTCTCGCTGGAGACTATCGAACAAGGAAAACCCGTGGTGCTGTGATGACTCAGCAGTTGACAAACAGCCAAAATATTAACAACCATCCACTGACTCCATTCTTGGCGCGGGCCCCACGGGTAGGAAGGGTAGTTACCGTGCTGTCACCTAGCGAGAAATGGTGGTGCTATGCCGAAGCAGTTCCCCCCGTTGCCGATAGATGTCTCTGGATGTACAGTGATATTTAGCCAGGCCCCGTTAGCGAAGTCCTCGACGACATGTCAGAAGAAAACTACTCAATTTTGTTAACAACTGGTGGGTCGAGTTACATGTAAGCCATTAAAACTGGGTATTTTATAAACACGCTCGTGGTGGTACAACGTTATTGTCAGGAAATGACAGGTTCCCAACAATATAGGCCCTCTGCGGACACAGTGGGACACAGCAATGATTAATGCTTTCCTAATAAACTCTATTTTGCTGTTGATCCATACCACGTTGAATTATGATGCTGGTTTTTTTTTTTAATAGTTGACTTCCTAATAAACTCTATTCTGCTGTTGATCCATACCACCTTGAATTACCATGCTGTGTTTTTTAAATACTCAACTTAAATCTGCCAATTTCCTTGCGTGTCATCATACTGTGGCATTTGAATGAAATGTCACGCTCTTAGTATATATTCCAAACTGAATTCTTCTTTTCATGAAGTTAATTTGTAAAGCTCTCATCAATCTGATTACAAATGTATAATAATAATGGAAAATTGGTGTATTCGTTCCTGAGTTATGGATTCTTTAATATTTAGTGTTTGTCCTTAATTTTACACACATTTTTCATGATTCTGCAAATTAGACTGATGTTTGAGGCTGCTTGCTGAAGGCAAATCACATTTTAATCACATCATTATTCTTTTAACTTATTATTTCTAGGATAAATTCTAATCTCAATGTTTTTAAGACCTTACAAATAAATATTTGTTGAGCAATTTGACATCAAACATGGCAAATCGTGTGATTTTCACAAACTGTCCTTGATAAAATCTTTAGAAAATTAATATATCTGGTTCTATTTGAGATATCGGCTTAATTTTTGTATCAAAATGATCAGAATGCAAACATCTATAATATGCTTACATAAGCGATACCCACATGTAACAAATCGAAAAAATTTGATTGCTCCAATTAGCATACAAATCCTATGATTAAGTCAAAACTGCTGAGGGTGAGTGCTAAATGATGGTTAACAATCTACACAGATATGTAGAGAAAGAATTTTTCTATGTAATATTATATTTTTCGTAAAATAATATTTAGTAAAATCATGTTTTCCGATCATTCCGAATTTGTCAAACCTCAATTTTTCAAATTGTTCCCATCCGAAGTCGGTCGTAATTGATACAAAACTAAAGCTAGGGATCTCTACTTTACTGTGAAAGTATTTAGTTTTAGCTCTGATGCCTTCACTCGCAGTGCCCAACATTCAAAGAGGGGTAGTGTGCTGAGAGAAAGTCTATTTTTTTCCAATAGCCAGTCAACATCAGCAACCAGTCCTTAGTTTGGAGTACCTACTCTTAGGCAGCAACTTGATAGTATTGTTGTTGCAAGTGATCAGCATTGTAACACGGGAGGTGAATTAACCAACTGTTAGCTTAGTTATATAGTAACAATAAAGCTTGGCGTATGTACGATTAAATAGTTGACTTTACATTGAAATAAAACCAGTTAGATATCCGATCACCTGTCGACCACAGTGAATAGTTCTTTAACCTTCAAAATTACACGTATAAATGATTAAATATGATAGATTACTACTGTCAACCCTACACGGACATTAGGATAAATTAGGGCAGACAACAAAAATTAGTCCCCTTTCAATAAAAGTCTACCCTCAGTCAACTTAATGCGGCCATTTTCTATCTAATTATCAAATATATCAGAATTAAATTTTGAAAGATAATTGGGTCATTCATTCTCTCAGAAGTTGTGCACCACTTTTGTGACATGGAAACCAAAAGTGAAAACATTCCAAATAATTGAAATAAAAGCAGACATTCCAAATAATTGATATAATAGCACACAACAATTGAGAAAGCTATTAAAATTAACCGTGTAACACACATCCATAACACCTTAGCACATATCCATAACATCATTTTAACACAAACAACAAATTCAAACAAAATTATAAGTTGAAAAAAAAGTTTGGGTAGATGTATATTTTTGATATACAAATTCTCATGTTTACTTTAGCACAAAATCAAATAAGCAAATTTTGCATGCATTTTGTGGGATAGATTAAATACATGTAGTATTGCTAACATAATTAATACACATACTGTGGCATAGTCAACAATAATTATTTGACTTACTACCCCCCAATAAGGAGCCAACAATTATTTAAAATACAACATGGAAACCAAAAATGTGGTACACAGTTTCTGAGAATGACCCAAATGAGTTCTTAGTTCGACTAAGCCACCAGGTGTCCACCAAGTGTGACACTATGTATACAACCTCAGCTGGTCCGCTGAACACCTAATTAGTGTTGACCCACTAAAGCTGGACTAGTACGATTAAGCCACCAGTAATCTACAATAACTATGTACATATCATAATCTCAGCTGGTTCCTTGATCACCTAATTAGTTTTTACCCACTAAAGCTGGATTAAGACTATTATGACCCTGTGATTAGACACACTGATTGGCTTTCAAATCTCAGTGGGCTATGTGAGACATTCCAGTATGTACTTAAAACTGACTCCAGAACTACCTGTACCCCGAGTAACCGAGGGAAAACAATATTCAAAGTAATGTGTATAAACCCTAGTTATACATAAAATCAATGAAGGCACGATGTGATTACTTGCATGACATAAACATACATTAAACAAAATAAAAATATAACTTGAAATAAACAAACATAACAATTTTAACCTATCCCTTTAGGAGGGTTTCCGATCCGTTTTCACAATCCATGCGTATTTCTTACCACCGAAGCTCACGGATACGGGTAGAAGTCACAAGGACTAGTCAACTTTTATTTACTATTACACAGAAACACTCATCCTTACCCCTTTATATAGGTGAATCCACAGCCTATTGGTGAGGGTGTTCGACTCGAGCACTTGTGAAACTTTGCCAGTCATGCGTTCGAGCCTCACCTGCGGAAATGCGACATTTTATTGCAGTTTAGTTCTACTGAAAGATTATTACTAAAACACACCCACATAAATATTTCTGAAAATGCGGCTTCACATTACACATTTCTCTAATGTTAGCATCCTAAGGTTATCTAGATTACCATTGGCGGTTCTCGGATAATATCCAGGACACCCACTCAATCACACGCGCACACCCTCCCTCCCTCTCCGACTTAATTCCTTTTAATTCAACAGGATTGCCTTATTTACTACCCAGATTAGTGAGCGCCTCCTTTCAGCATCAACCACATACTTATGGGGCGCTGAGTGGTAAGGGTGTTAGACAACCAGATGCACCCCCACCCACAAGAGTTTCCCCGCTGTGTGCACAAGTACATCGTCTTCTGCGTTCTGTAAAACATTACCATCCCACGGACCGGCCTGTCTTCACCAGGGGTTCCACGTTCTATGACTATCCCCCACCCCACTGCACCGAGAAAATTCACTACAAAAAGTGCAACACGGGGTAAAATGTGGGTCTAACAGAAACAACGCACTTTAAATTATGAACAACTTTTCTGGGGGTTTTTTTTATAAGAAAAAGAAGAAACAAAACACACACATTACGACAATTTTAAGAACTCTTAGTACAGAATATTGAATCACCACAACTGCTAACCCAGACTATAACCAACCATCTGAGGGTTCACACTTCTACAATGTTATCTTACACTATCCTGAAGATACCTCCAAGTGCCCAAGCTTTAGATGGGCCACACATTCAAAAGATTAAATTTAAAAAACTATGGTAGCTTATCATATTGGAAAGTTATAAACCTGTCCATAAAAAAATATTTACTCTTCAACCTAAAACACTATTAATATACATAAAGCAAAAACAAGACAGAAAGTTTGAAAATAAAGGACACAAAATGATTATATTGCACGCGGTACATCTATTGATATGAAAGATCTCAGCTATACCGTTTAGCTGTGCCTGCTAAACATACTGAATGCTCATGGGCGTGCTTTTAGTACACCACATGACGCGCCACATGTGTCTCACTCCTATTAAAACGCCATATGGTGGCAGTCTAGGTATCATTTACAGTGTAAACTAAGTAAGCGGCTAAAATATGGCGAGTGACATCAAGTAAAAACGCGTTTACGTTTCCCATAACTGTTTGATGAAATATTTAATGAACGCAATATGCTAAGGAATATCGAACACATTAACAGACCATTGCCTCCTAAATAGACCCCCCCCCCCCCCCACAACCGTACATGTATTGAAATCGGAGTCTGACAATTTGTACTTGGTAATTTTCTACATAAATATAAGTTCCCGGATGAAACATATTTAGTTAGTATTTGTGTAGTCTACCACATGCAAGTTCTGCGTCTAAATTAGAATTAATATGACAAATGTTTCTGCTTACATTACCAATTACAGCATTCCAGTGTCTGGACCCACCTCTTCAAAATTGTAGTCTACACCTATGTGGACCATCCTCTACTTTCAGAGTAATGGCATAAGAAAGAAGCCATTCATGTACCGAACAATTTCTTTTGAAATACAGAACAATAATAAATTAAAGTACAAATCAGCTCCTGCTTAGCAGTACGCCATATAAGAATAGGGGGAATGGAGATCCACTGTGACCCTACATATAATTGTTTCACATTGCCAAATGTCTTGACACAGAATCTTCCGAGGCGATATCTCAGAACCATATTGTACTGTTTAAATTACAAGTTACTTCAATCATGTCAACTTACAATTCGATCCCACAACTTTTATCAGAGCGGAATTTAAGTTACAAAAACTGATTACAAATTACAGGGTTTCAACTTTCATTCAGAAAATAATTTGAGGGTACGCAGAATGAGGGGTCTGGGAGTCTAGAGGTTTTGCTGTCTGACTCCCTGAAGAAACTATCCCAATAATTTGAGGGTACAACTGTGTACCATCAGAAAATGTAACGGTACAGAACTTTACCCATTTTACCATATGGCAAAAACCCTCTATCAATATATTTTCTTTAAAAGTGTCCATCAAATTAATGTAGAAATGTGAATATCTTTAGTTTAAACATCACCGTCAATACATATTTACCGATTCCTGACATCATACAGCATAAGAGGTGGAAAGCAGTGGACTACAATTTTACAAGAACGGAAAATCGGGCTTTATAAGATGTACGCGGACAGTGTTCTTTGCAAATTGCAGGCTTCAGAACGTTCTAGTGGGCCGGGCATGCTAAACATCCCGGAGTAGCCTCTATATTTACAGTACCATAGTTTTCAGGTCAGGAATCTAGGTCAGAGGGTGTAGCGTTCAGCGGTAAACTACCACTATGTCAACCCGCCTTCCAAACCAGTCGAGACAGCCATGCTTTTGAGAGAGAAAAAACCCTGCGGAGAAAATTTACGTTTGCAACGGTTCTAGTCTGTTCGCGTGAACATGATTGCACATGAGGTCACCTAAATGCTGAACCTAGAATATTAGAGAACAATTGACACGTGCATTTATTTGAGTAATTAGTATTTTTTTTTAAACAAATCATTTTTACTGCAATCATAGAAGATTTATATCGAGGAATATTTTTCGATGTTTGAGCGGGTAAATTCACCAGAAATTAACCTTCTAAACATTCCCAGAAAGAGTGAGTGTAGCACAAAGCAAGTTAATATTTATTCATTTGCCGAGTTTTCTATACAGGTCTACATCAACCTCTCGCGCAGATAAAACTAACACTTAGGCCGTAATCGATTAACACGACCCGGGCCACACCTCAAATAGAACACTACGAGTGGAGTCGACAAATATACATGCCGTGTGCAAACCGACTGAACCCGACCCGACCCGAGTAACCCACCTCTTGGCTGGGGTGGCTAGGAGCAATGATGTCATATTTGCGCTGGTACCATCCTGCAGGATAACAGCTACCGGTACCAGTCAAAAATGTTTTTTTTTGTAATAACATAGATTAATGAAATGGAAATATAACTAAACTATGCCATCATGAAACACTTTAAATCGTATTTTGCTGTAGTTATATTGGTTTTTTAAAAAGCCACCATTTTTTCCAACCCGTGCGAGGAGAAGTGTATTCAATCCGAGTCTGCAGGGGCGTAATCGATTAACATGACCCGGGCGACACAGGTCACCCGAGTTGCTAGAATTTCAAATTGAACAATGCGAGTGGAGTTGACAAAAACACATGCCGTGTGCAAAACAACCCGACCCCAGTAACCCACCTCTTGAGTGGGGTTGGCTGGGAACGATGACGTCACATTTGTGCTGGTACCATCCTGCAGGATAACAGCTACCAGTACCAGTCATACATGTTTTATTTTTTGGGGTAATAACACAGATTAATGAAATGGAAATATAACTAAACTATCCAATCAAAAAATACTTTAAATTCTATTTTGATGGAGTTCTATCGGTTATTAAACAAACAAAAAAAGTGTTGGATTAAGCCACCATTAGAAGCGCATTCGATTATTCGACCCGAGTCTGTAGGATGTGGCTCGGGTGACCCGAGTTGATTAATCGATTACGCCCCAGGATGTGCGCATGCGCCAAAAAGTGGGTCGGGTGACCCGAGTTGATTAATCGATTACGCCCATAGTAACAGTAGGCACATATGGTCGCGTTTGATTATAGCATATGAAACGGTACAAAAGCTGTACGCACACTGATTATTTAGCAGGAGTTATTCAATGAAGGCTTAACATATCATTTCGGCTGGTATGGTATCTAAATTAGATTATAATAGAGATACATGTTATTATGCAAACTACAATTGATCTCTTTATTAGTGTTGGAAATAACTGTAAGGGGTGTGCTCTTTCCTCCACTTTTCCCCCCACCCAGAAATTCAAAGGTTGCCATTGAATTGCATTTGCAACATAATTTATTAGTGTGCTAGACCTTGAAAATGTGCATTTCTATTTTGATAAGGGAATGCTATATTTAGAAGAATATCAAAATTAACTCACTCACGAAAATTAACCACACATATCATAAATTACCTAATATATTTAATAATGCCGCAACAGGAGGAATATCAGGTATGTATGTTGCATAAGTTTTCGTGAAATAATTTGTAATGAAATCAATATTATTAAATTATGTAAACTGATATTACAATTTGTTATAAAGCACATTAATTAATTATGACATATACATGTTATCCTACATCGACCCAATGCAATAACAGATTTCTTTTAAGGGCATAAGGGAGATATTACTTAATTCAGATGAGGGATGCGTTTTCTGAGGAATTGACTAGACAAAATCAAAGAACCCAATTTTGCTTAGACAATCAATTCAACCAAAGAATATTTTTCAAATACCCAATAGTAATTCACAGAGAAAAGCGATTGGAAACATTATTTACAGACCACAGAACGGTTAGTCAAGTGAAAGCATAGGACCTAGTATCACACCAGACTTGGACAGTTGTATATATATAGGCACTTGTGACTTGGAAATCTGCCGCGCTGTGACGTCATCACTTTTCAGCGTTCAGTCTTTCGTCGCGTACGGAACTGCGGATTTCAGAAACTAATCCTGCTCAAATTGTGCCATTTTGAAGTTCATTAAATTCAACAAATCTGACTTTTTATCTGGTCAAAATACAAAAAGAATTGACAAAACTACAGTTTTCTGAAGTTGAAGTCAATTTTCCCAATGTTAATACACTCATGAAACATGACAAACTTGTTTTTTTTTCTAGGAAAGACTGCTTATTTAATGTCTTAACCTTCACTATGTGAAGTTTCATAATGATCTGAATATCTGCACTGGTGTTTTCAAGTTCCTCAAGTCCCCCTGCGCACTCACCTAGGATTTCTTTGAATTGGTCACTTCCTCCTGCCTGACTTAGATCTTGGTAATCTAATCTTCAGTTAATGTTATTAGTTCTATTCCTGAGGTGATAACCTTTGATTTGATATGTTCCTTGATGGGTTGTGTTGACATAAGCCGATGACATATTTTTGTCCAAAATGTCAAGCCTGTCACAATTTTCTTGAGCTTTGTAATACAAATATTACTAACAAAAGGGTCTGAATTTGGCACCTTTAAAGCATCATATCTCGGCTTCTAATAAGGCTATTGTAACAAATGAGGTATTTTTGGGCAGCACCTAGAAACATCTTGCTGATAAAACAGAAATTTGATGTATTCAGGATGTTTGGGGTAAAAATGTCCAAGTGCCTATTCTATATTCGCTCTTTTGGAGCACAATTAAGTTAAATAACTCCATTCAACATTACCATGAAAATATAAATTCCTACATTAGATTCTACATCAGACGGGATGGCCGAATGAGTTAGAGAGTCCGTCTCCCGTTTTGGTAGATCGTGGGTTCGAATTCTGGTCGAATCAAACCAATGACTTAAAAATTGATACTTCTTGCTTCCTAGCCAGGCGCTCGGCATTACTAGGATAGGGCAAGGAGCAGTGGAATGAGGAAGACCAGTCGTCTGCAACTGAAATTTCCCCTGCTTAAACAACTAATGTACCAAAAAGAACCACTAAGTCTTAGGAAGGGTAGGGATATCAATCCACTACTTTTTCCAACCGCTTAAAAAGTTCCTTCCCCATATCAGCCAATCACATTTAAGAACTTGTTAATACCAATTTTAATACAATTTAAGACCTATTTTCGTGGTAAAAGTTATCATATTAAATATGGGGATTTCCATATGATAACCAATCAGTAAAAATCACAAAGTAGGCATTCACTTGCGAGCAGTACATTACGGTCCATAGACTATAGCGTCAACTTCAAGACATTTCAGCCCCACAGCATTTGTGAAGATAGCTGGTCAAACATTTTGAAAATATATTAGTTGCCAAATCCAATTTAATACCTTTCACAGAAAAGTTACCATATTTAAGACTTTTTAAGGCCATGCAAATTTACTAATCAGGAGAAATCCTCAGTTACCCTGACTTAAATACCAAAATAGCATCGGATGATTGGGGCAGAGACATGGACAATCTCTAAGAAAATGTTCAAACGTTTAGCAGCATTTGAGATGTGGACTTATCGAAGGATGATGAAAATATCATGGACAAAGAAGATCACCAACAAAGAAGTTGTCAGAAAAATTAAAAATAAGAAAAGCTTGTTTGCCACTATACAGACAAAGAAACTTATTTATTTTGGCCACATCATTCGTCAGAGTTCAATATACCGTACATTGTTGGAAGGGAAGGTGAATGGCAGCAGAGGGAGAGGGAGACCAAGAACATCATGGTTTACAAATATTTCACAGTGGACAGGCTTGAATTATTCACAGTCTATCAGAACAGCACAACATCGGGACAAGTGGAGAACCATTGCATCCAACCCTCGACTAGAGGATGGAACTATTGATTGATTGATCGGATGATTGGATTACATCGCCAAACCCATATGAAAATAGAAAATACTGAAGCAGTGGAGGTTTTCAAATCAACACTTAGTTACACAGACGAACCGACTGAAATATATTTAATAATATTATATAAATGAGTACAATGTGTATATATTCTGTTATTTAAAAAAGTAGATGCTTTCGTAAAATCGAACGTTATTGAATAAATAAAATCATTCTTCACATTATTATAAAACGACATTATTAAATGATTTCTGTGTTGGGAAAGGTTCAAGTGTTTATTATTATTATATTAGATTACTGCGTAAGCTAGTCAACACTCCTGCCATGTCAGATAGATCGAAACATTGTAACACTAGATCTACTATGTATTATCGAGATGACCCCGTGTTATAGATAGACGTGTAGTCCATGTTAAAGTGTCATTGTAGATGAATTAAATGGAGAAAACAAACTGAACAAGATGGCGTACAACTACAAGACTGACGATCTAAGTCCTGTGTGTATATAGTGAAGCTGTCATGGCGTCACGGTCAGACGCTCGGTCGTACGCCTACACGACGCTGCTGTTATTATCTCGCTACTGCATATAGAAGATGCTGTAGCATATGTTAACTACTTATATAAACCATTCATAGTAGCATAATGACGTTCCTATACATGGAACGCACCCCGATTTTACATTAAACGAGAGGGTTGGGTATGGTGATAATAGGGGTTGACCCGCCAATATTTGACCGGGGAAGGAAGCAATGTCTACAGAACGCTTAGCAAAACAATACGTCAACAGAGTATCTATGATAATAGAGCACAGACCAACCTCAAAATCACACTAGTGGTACGATCATTGCGATCAATGAGTGATGTCAGCGATTGAATAACCCTAATTGTGTCAACATCATAGGAAATGTAAGGAAAGGAAGAGCTATTTCATCAAAACAATCGTCTCGTCTGTCGTCAGCTTACTCAGTTACTGACTACTGTCAATCCAAACGATCTGCAATGTTTACGATATTTTGACGATGTAGACAGTCTACATGTGAAGGACAACACATGCAATTTATGTTTCACACGGTAGACTTACCTCTGAAATAACTTCCGAATGTTTAATCTTTCCACATATATTAGCGATTTATCCAATAAAGGGAAATAATCTCGAGGTGTCCAAGAAGAAAACAAAATGGACGATATCGCGGGTATCCAAAGAATCGGTAGCGGAGTCCAATGTTTACAGCCCCTCCATAGCACTAATACGTCGGCGTTCCTCACTTTTAACGACTTGAGACGATAGCTTTGGTACTGTCAGGAGCTGTCCGATATTCAAATCCTCTGTATATAGGGTGACACACTGAAAATAATATAAACATCCACTGACAGCATTTCACTTCTGTCCTCCATTGCATTTCCAAAATGGCGGCCATTGACATTTGGAGGAAGTGGGCGCGACAATTCCAAAACACGGAGGCCAGAACAAGTGCGCAGACGCAGAGTAAACTATTTCTCGCTGTGCTGAGGCTTTGTATGTTATAAAATAAGTGCTTAAATAATTTGATATTAGTATATTTTCACTATTATAATTAATAAATAGACACGTTCTTTCAGAGAATCCGAGATTTGAACATAAACAAAGAAAAAGTAACTTTTTCACTGCCTGATGTGCGCATGCGCTCTTCAGTCCCAATTATGTTTTCATCCCTGTGAGGCCAGAGGATTCACAAATTTTGTTGCATATAGTATTTAGATTTGTTACTGTTTGCTCCATCGGCGATAGGAAAATAACATAGAAGTCTCAACATGTTGAACCCATCATCAAGTGAAGAGGAATCGGAAAATGAAACTGGAGAGGATGAAAACTCGGACGTTTTGAGCTTACCGAGTGCAGATCAGAGGAGCTTGTCGGCAAGCGGAGATAACCTGAGTGGGACTGGGGGCAGCAGTCACCTGTCAAGTCACAGTCACTCAAGATCTAACAGTGCACGACCCTCGAGTCCTAGCCCTTCTCTTGTGTCAGAACGGGAGAAAGAAGATCTTGACCGCATAGAAAAGGAGGAAGAAGAACGAAAGAAACGACTGCAGCTGTACGTATTCGTATTAAGATGCATAGCTTATCCATTCAATGCCAAGCAGCCGACGGACATGGCACGGCGACAAACGAAAATCAGCAAGCAACAACTGCAAACGATCAAAGAACGCTTCCACGCTTTTCTAAATGGAGAGACAAATATTGTTGCTGATGAAGCATTCACAAATGCAGTTCAGAGTTATTATGAAGTATTTCTTAAGAGTGACAGGGTGGCTAACATGGTTCGAAGCGGTGGTTGTTCAGCCAATGATTTCAGAGAGGTCTTTAAAAACAACATTGAAAAACGTGTGAGGAACCTCCCAGAAATCGATGGACTGAGCAAAGAGACTGTTCTAAGTTCCTGGATGACCAAGTTTGATCAAATTTTTAGAGGAGAAGAAGATCCGCGGAAGCAATCACAACGTATGTCTACAGCAACATCAGAGCTAATCTTAAGTAAGGAGCAGTTGTATGATATGTTCCAGAACATCCTTGGAGTGAAGAAATATGAACATCAAATTCTTTACAATGCATGCCAGGTAAGTTACAGATCGAATTACCACCCTAATTAAGTTTTCCTCTGATTTTAATATTTGGAAAGAGCATGTGAATTTCCCGTCCATATACAGGTCTATGTTCTAGACTAGACAGTTTGTTTTATTATCTCGGGCTTCCCTGTGTCACCCAATTTTGTTTGAAATAGCTTGTAGATTTTATGTTCGCATTCATGTCTAGTTAACATTGATTACCAGACTAACTACATACTACTCAATTTCACTTCAAACATGTTCAGCTGTTGCTGTTCTCAATATATACCGATTGCAGAAAGACGCCTTTTTCACTTGTTACTGTTCTCAGTATATACCGATTGCAGAAAGCCGACACTCCGTATTGCTTGCTGTAGCCCCCGAAACTATGACACCTCTAGATGTACTACTTACAACAGAATGTAAACAAACTATTTTTATAGCTTCACATATAAAAGTTGATTAATCGAACCTATGTTTGCACGCACAACTGTCAATCATCTCTTAAGTGCAGACCGTCAAAATTGGTACAGTTATAAATAGAAGTGCGTGGGTGTGGTGATTCACATGATAGTGCCACGCCCACTTTTGAAGAAAGTAGTACACGGAATGCGACGCTTGGGACAGGTGCGAATGAGTAGTGCCTTTAGGCTATACTACGCTTCTTTATTGGACACGCTTAGTTAAAATGGGTTTCAAGTAAATGTGATTCGTTTATAGTCGTATTATAACGTTTGCGTCACTGCTAGTTGTGGAAAGTTGTTTTAGTGAGGGCACCCACCGACAACTTCACTATTTTCCCAATTCCCCATAGCTATAACGTTAAACAAACAAAAATTTCCTTCATTAATGCCCACATTCTGCTATTTGCAGTGCGAGTTTGCAAGAATTAAATCATCTATTTATTTGTGCTACACTGCGATGAATAATGATGATAGGACTGTTTTCCTAATAGACGCAATATGACTAAAGTGCTGTACAGCATATATATGCCATGGTATAATTCCAACTTAACTAGAACAATATTTTGAGATTGCCAAAAATGGTTTGCAATTAACTTCAGTTATCCATTTAATGACAGGGCTATGCTAAAATACTTCCCTTTTATTGTGTGTGTAACGACATTCATGTGGAAAATAGTAATTAGATTCTAAGGATTGAACTAAAACTAAAAGGACTACCTAATTTGCGTCATATTGGGCGATATCTAAGATGGGGATTTCCTACGTCATTAGCTGGTGTACTCAGTTATGAATGTGGTGTTCTGTAGGTATCTACCTCCTTCAGATGGGTTTACCGGTTATAAATAAATCACATCTCCACATATTATTTGTTTAATCTATTCTTTGGTGACACCGTGACAGAATGATGATCAAATGACATTGTATATTTAAATATTGAAAACAATTTCTTTTACCATGATTTATTAAACCTTTTATATAATCATCATGTGTTAACACGTAATGCTTTAACAAAATAAAGTTTGTGTGTGGCTATTATCGGAAAAGGACAGTTGGCGGAGGCCCTCATAGCATAGGACTAAAATCGACATTTCCTGTTCAAATCTTTTCACGGACTAGATGTCACAGGATATGGAATATATGCATGGACATCCTCACCACATGTAGCGGGCCCTATTGGTGGAGTTTCCGACTTGGCCTGATCATAAAGCTCAAACACTTTAATCTTAATCTAATGGCAAATTACTCAGTGGGTTATTAGTTAATAGTTTCTGCATACTTGTTCGACTACTTTATTGTATATCCTGGCTACCTCATAGTCCCATTGTTCCGTTAAATCAAATTCATTTGCGGCGCAACCGGAAACATCTAGTTCATTAGCAGATAAATACATATTTGATGTTTGCGAGGTGTCGTGTGTCCGGTCTGCGGATATATCTAATTAATTGTGATGCGGGCGCGGGGGATAGTCAGTCCCCAACACGCTGGCTAATAATAGTAGTGTTGGTGGCAGTGGCTCCCTCCCAAGTTTGTGTGTAGCTATTATCGGAAAAGGACAGTTGGCGGAGGCCCTCATAGCATAGGACTAAAATCGACATTTCCTGTTCAAATCTTTTCACGGATCAGATGTCACAGGATATGGAATATATGCATGGACATCCTCACCACATGTAGCGGGCCCTATTGGTGGAGTTTCCGACTTGGCCTGATCATAAAGCTCAAACACTTTAATCTTAATCTAATGGCAAATTACTCACTGGGTTATTAGTTAATAGTTTCTGCATACCTGTTCGACTACTTTATTGTATATCCTGGCTACCTCATAGTCCCATTGTTCCGTTAAATAAAATTCATTTGCGGCGCAACCGGAAACATCTATTTTCATTAGCAGATAAATACGTATTTGATGTTTGTGAGGTGCCGTGTGTCCGGTCTGCGGATATATCTAATTAATTGTGATGCGGGCGCGGGGGATAGTCAGTCCCCAACACGCTGGCTAATAATAGTAGTGTTGGCGGCAGTGGCTTCCTCCCACGGCACCCTGTAATCCGCCCCCACCAACACACACACTCAATGGACATCATTGCCGGCGTCCGTCTAGAGCACTGGCTTGCAGTGAGTAACCACAGCTGACAAGGCCTGGCATGAAAGGACACAGTGGTGCGGCCGATTTGTGGTCCTATGTCTCTTGTCGTTACTGTCATCACCAGACGGGAACCCAGAGGCAGAGAGTCCTCTACCCCCATCTCCCTTCCCGGCAACCGCCCAATTCCTACCTCTACCACTACGTATGCTGTCACCCAGTCCACTAATAGTACTACTGAGTGGGAGAGGAAGTTAGTGGAGGGGGGTGGGGAAGGGTAGGGAATGACCTGATGCTCCTTGACGAGGAGGGAGTGCTCTGTGTCAATATTCATGTAATGATGGAAACCGGTGCTGACTGAATAGATTGACAGTTATTTGCTTTGCTCGGGGCATATAATAAACCCCGAAAAGAAGTAATATCCCTGGATTGATATGAAGTGACAGGGAGCTCTCTAAAGGCCTTCATCCCCGCCCGCGCTCCCCCCCCCCCTCCCACCCCAAAAGAAAAACCTTCTCAAAGTCGGTGTCACAGTTTAATTTCCGTTTAAATACAGTTTATTCGAGCGCTGTTGAATCTTAGCCTGTGTACTATTATGAATTGATAATATGACAAAGAGTTAGGGAGCATACTTTATGAAAGTATTGTGCCGTTGCTGCTTACTGATACATAGATGAGAATCTCCCGGAATTCTGGATATTTTTGTCTGCCCAATTATTTTCTGGATGTTGTCAAAATCTGCGACAATTCCGTCACTTTATAAGTCCTAAAAATTCATAAAATATTTTCCTGTTTATTTTTATTAGGCCGTTCTCATCTACCCTGCTGGATTTACCTGTTTTATCTTTTGATCAGTTGACATTTAGTTCGTACACAATCACAGTGAGATTTGCTCTTGCCACCCAGGTTGGCAAAATCATTAGAGCGTGGCACTGAAGGTTGACGGTTATCATTGAGTGCCGGCACTATCTAATTAATCTAAGCATTAGCTACATGTTACCAGTGGCACACACTAATTAAAAAATCCACGTTGAGCTAGTGTGTTCATGAATGACCTCTACTGGCTTTAGATGTGGTGCACAACAACACATTAACAATGGGTCTCTGAGTACGATACTCGTTGATAATATCAAAGTATGCATTGAACTTGAAGATTTGAAGCTTCGCACTGTCAAATCGCATATTAATACCAAGTAGCCTTTTGCCGCGAATATGGCCCTTGCTGCTGACATGGCATTAAACCATCAGCCATCAGTCAACCGATCTGCATTTACATAATTATAGAAAATCCTAAATTTGGAGCTAGAATAATTAATACTTTGATGATAAATCTGTATTTTATTCATGTTTTCATTTTTTCATATTTGTTCATAACAAGTACAGGTAATGGGTAAAATCCGAGAATCATTGTGTGCAAGCCTCTGAAACAGGTTCCTTTTGTCAAAATTGACATTCTTTGCATTTAGGTCGAGAAAATTCTAGTACTAGATACAGCTAGATTTTGGAGCTAGCTAAATCAAGAGTTAACTGGGATGAAAGCTCTCAGCGATTTCGCGGATTTCGGGATTTTTCCTGTAGCTATAAGTGTATACTAATACGTTGCGCCAGTCCTTATATGACCTTAGATGTTGCCAGGACGTAAAACTCCAACAACCAACCAACCAATACGTTGTTTCACGCTGCAGCACTAGCAGCATATACCAATATGTATGAACCCCGACTTCCGGGATTTTTCAGCGATTCCCTGACAATGCTAAGCCTATGGGAGAATATTAGCATTTCCGCTTTTTTCCCCCGGAGACCACTTTCATCCCTGAGTTAAGAATTTAGGTTCTAGTTGCTACCTATGTTTATATTTGTGACCAAGCAGCCAGGACAACATCACACACTAATGGTCACTTTTTTTATTTGATTCAATTTGTATTATCTATGAGAGGAGAGTTCAATAACCATTGTATATATATATGTGCTCTATAATCCATTATGGGAATATAAACAAGGACACTACCGATCTTCAGTTCCCTATGTAATAGTTAGCACTTATCCTATCTAGCTGACCCTGTTATTATGACATAGACCACGGTGGCGCCCCCTGTGAGCGGCCCTGTGCACTGTATGCCAGCTGCGCCTGGCTATTAATAATGACAACTGTATCCAAACTTAACACTCGCTTCCACAGTTGACCCGGAACCCATTTCAGTTGAGTGCGCATGCGCAGCGGAAATCGCTTCTTACTGTACGTTTATATGAGGACGATGCGTATGCTCTTTTAGTGTTGTGAACAATATTACACACAACCGGCGAAAAGTCCATGTGTGACCCACATTCATATGTGGCACGCCTCGACCGACTTGTTGGCAGTTCGCCATGAGGCAATGGAATAATTCACTGTATGCCTATATACCGCAAACCCTCATGGTCCAGCATTAATCTCCTCATGTCGTCCAGTCCTTTTGAATTTATTTATTTAATTTTGAGAAAATTCTATAATCCCACTTGAAATGCAATTTCAGCGTGTTTTCTTCTCTTTGCTTTTTTTAAAATGGAAAGAGAATATGCTGGGTAGTGTATTGATGAGGAACAAATTCAACAAAAAGATTTAATGTCTATTACTATAAACCTGTAGGCTACTATGTGCATTTACTCTGGAGAATATGAATGGAAAGAGTCGGTATAATATGATCAGAGGGGAATATGTGTGGTTGTGATGCTGGGCGGTATCACTATTGCACTGTGTGTGTGTGTGTGTGTGTGAGAGGGAGAGGGCTGAGAGACAGATAGAGAGGGCTGAGAGAGGGCTGAAAGGGAGAGAGTGAGAGAGAGAGGTTGAAAGATGGAGGAGTACTTATACAATAAAAAGAAGTCTACAAATATTTATGGCAGTTCAGTTTCCTCCCACCACCACCGCCGCCTCAATTCAATTGAAAAAGAAAGAAGCAAATTGCTCTAACGCTAAATGCACTATTTAATATGAGTGGAGTGTCATTTGGCATCCAATCCAATTACTTGCTGTGCGATAGGTATTTATACTGAGTGGTTAGAGCAACTAATATAACAACCATTAAATGAGGCCAGTTTTAAAGGGTCAGTAACATGACCAATACAACTATTCTTAATCATACTAACTTATCATAATCGAATATGACTAGTCATAGTTTGTGCAGCTTGAAACTATCCATTTTCTTATTTGGGACACAATTAAGACCAAGGGCCACTGGCGCGCTGTGGTCTAGATAAAGGATTCACCCGGTACCCGCAGTACACGGGTGAATACCAACCCTATATAAAAACGATCGAAAAAGCGGGTTAAAGAATTGAGAGCCTAATTTCACAATCTAAGAAGGGACAATTATTCTTTACATATGTCTTATTGATAGCCCGCTACCTTTGAGTTGAAAAATATAATATAATATCTAGTTTAATAAGATTAAAAAGTGAAATCGACAGTGTTCTGCAGCCGCCATCTTGTCTTTTTGCATTCTCTCCCATTTCACCAACTCTGTTCTGATATAAGTAACCATTTGACACTGGTGCCAGGCATTCTACTTCTTGTTCCATACTAACGCTATTTTCGCCCGTATTTATATAAGGCTGGTCTTCACCCGTGTCCTACAAGTACCAGGTGAATCTTTTATCTAACTGTGGTCAGGCTGAGATTATAATGACCATTCAGCCCTAATGAACCATCTAGACAACTTCATAGGATTCCTCTATAAGAAATAGTTTTGAAATATTTTTAAGGTCAGAAGTCACGATGTAAACCAGTCCTTGCCCATTAATATTAATGCCGAGCGGCACAAGTATCGATTTCATAAGTGATTGGTTTGACTGCGGCAGGGATTTGAACCCTCGACCTTCCGCATTGAAAGCTTGCGCTCTGCCGATTTGGCCACCGCGTAAAGTAATTTCCTGTCAGGTGGACACTTAATTATCTCGGCCGGTCGCTTTAGTATTCCAATGTACACAGTACACTTGACCATGGAGATTAATGTACAATAGAATGGGCGAATTGCCAATTGTTTGGTAAACATTGCCAAGGAGTTGATAAATTTTCAATTGGAGAGGCCTAGCAAGTGTGACCCGTTGTTGCCTTTGACAATGGTGAAAAACAGTGTTGCTTGTCTACATTTAATTCTACATATATTTAACTTAAGCCCTGTTCACACGGGGCAGTTAATTCGAATCGGGGCAGTTAATTAAAATCATATAAATTGACTTGCCTAGTTCGGCTCACATTTGGCGTGTGAACGCGCATCTGAGTCGGTTTAGGGCTGATTCGAATCATATAAGCCGGAATTTATAAACCATCTCTGTAGGTGGTTTATATGAAGCGAATTTTATGAATCGACTTATATCGCCCGTGTGAACGCAACCGACTTACTTGAGGCGGATTAAGCACATCACACTCGAGACCTGAGTTTGTTGACTTTCCGGTAAATTTGCTTTATGAAACTGCTAGCTGTGCACAGATATTTTTTTCATCATTTATTTTTAGGGTTTCACTGCCCAGCAGAAGTTTTGACTGTTCCAAACCAATACGATTCAGTCCGTACATATCTAGGTCGAACCCACTCTCTCATGGTGACGTCGCCTAACCGAAAACTGGTGCTGGTCAGACTGGACTTGCTCATGCGCAGATATCGATTTCCGGCTAAAAGTACTGCATGTGTGAACACAACACTAAATCGATTCATATAAATCGACTTGTCTAAGTCAACATAAACTTTGCCCGTGTGAACACAGCTTTAGATACTAGTGAATTTATTGCTTGTAGATTTAGATACTGGATCATTTATTGCAGCATTGAAGGATTGACAATTTATTTAGCATTTTTTCTCTTCAAGTATCTGTAAAGGTAGCCAATTTTAATTGTTTAAAACCCGTTCTGATGTGACCTTAAATGCTGCCAGGGCGTAAAACTCCAATAACCAACCCACCAATTGTTTATAAAGCTATTCAAACCTAAACTAAACTAGATTATAATGATCGACCTAATATATGTATTTTTAGAACAGGCAGAAACTCAAAAACACCGAATGATGCTAACACGCAGAAAAGCTTGGTTTATTTATTATTTTATAGCACATCTCTATGGCCGGAAGGCCAATCAGAGAAATGAAATATTTACCCCCCCACCTCCTCCAAAATAAAACCCCAACACGTTGGTGAGATATTAAAAACTGCATATATGACGCGAACCCACAATATTTTCCCTGATAAGTGGTTAGTAATTTATTTATGGATTTCGGGGGTCATTTCCAGGCCCAGTAAAGACGGCTTCATATGAGGCTTGTGTTATGGCTCATAACGTACGGAATATGGCGGCTGGCTGGTGGTGCCTCCTGTCGGCCACACCGCCAACTACTGGGCGTCTCTCAGGACCGAGCGGTGGTCTGCTCAGCCTGTTGCCACGGTCAGGCATCATCACCATCACCCGTAGAACGATGGCAAATAACATAGATTACTTTGCAATCCTCGATGAGGTGGATTCACAATTCTCACAGATCCCCCCCCCCCCCACCCCGACCGTATTGCTCGCACCCAGCCCCTATGCAATCTGCCACCGTGTGTTTGTGTGTGTGTGTATTTGAAGAGAGTGTGTGTTTGTCATATTTCTATATAGAGTGGGTTTTTGTGCGTCAGATATATATTAAATATGTGTGTGTATACACAGGGAACATTTTGTTTGGTGTCGTGTCGCGAATCGCGATACAAGTTATGTAGGTCGCTATGTGATCTGTAAAAAGCATCGTGTAAAATCGTGAACCATATATACTGACTTTCGCGATGAAATGTCATAAAATAAAAATTGAACATTGTTGTTGTTAATCAAATTTTCAAAACAAAATATATATATATATAGTTTATTGGAGTTTTATATCCTGGCAACATCTGAGGTCATATCAAGATCGTTACTGACTTGTGAGAGTGCACATTCATGGCAGCTTTATAGTGCTGCCCCAGTTGGTGGTCAGGCCCCTGGTACCGTGACCTGATTTCCCACTCAGTCACATTATCCTCATACTGACTTAACTAGTCCTTGCCCTATCCTTGTACAGCTAATGGGCCTGTCACATTACGGCGTATGGCGGCGGTGTATATAAAACGTACCAATAAAATTTGAAAACCATTACGGGACGACGTATGGTGACCTTTGTGCACTGATATGAGCGTGTGAGTATGTATCAGTTTTCGGCACATACGGCATCATACGCTACGCATATGCCGTATACGCCCGGTCCCTCCCTCCCCCTCTCTCCCTCCCTCCCTCCCTGCGGCGCCTATATATACCTAGAGCATACACCGGGCATAGGCTGAATATACGCTTTGTACACGCTGAGAATACCCTACGAATACACTCAAATACGTTACATGCACACCAGGCATACGCTATAGATATGCCGAAGGAGCGGTTTTAGTGTATGCGTAATGCAAGACGGCGTACGTATAGCATATGTGCAACGTATGACGGCGTACGCTTAGCATATGCATAGCGTATGAGGAGCGTATGAGCCTTACATCGCCATACGCTGAAATATTTTAGCATGCCCAACATTTTTTAGGACAGACGCGCATATGACGGCGTATGAGGGATACGCCGGGCGTATACGACGTATGCGCCATACGCCGTAATGTGACAGACAGGTGCATAAGCACCAGGCTAGGTAGCGGCACGTTTAAATTTGGTACGTTATTGGTTTGACTCGACTTGGAATCGAATGCCCGACCTTCCGCATGAATATATATATGTATGTATGTATATATATATATACGGTGATAGATATGTAGTTTTATATCCGTGTCTATAGTGTTATATATATATGTAACATATAGACAGAGAATGCAGAGTGAGAGACGGACAGAGAGATAGAGAAAGACAGAGAGAGAATGAGAGACAAAACGAGATTGTATCAACTCTATGCAAATATCGTTAATTGGGCGCACGGTTATGCTCGGAAGGTTTGTTATCGCTTTGATACTGTCTACATCAGATAAGATACCCAGAACGCTGGGGATGAGGCCTTTTCATGACGTACACATTCCACTGTCGAGTGGGACCATCTGCACTTCTGTATAAGCTGGCTCGTTGTCCCGAAGCTTAGGTTTCACTGGAGTTCCTTAAATTCTTATCAGTTATTTCTTACAACTTCATCGAGGAGATTCTGTGCAGAGACGCTTCACTTCAAAGTCATTATGCCGACGCCTTGGGTTAATTTTCAGTGTGAAACTAGCTTGAAGTTAGACTGATGGTTTTGAGATTCTGCCATATTTCTGGAGATAAATATTATAATATTAGGTTGATTATTAAAATGTACATTGCTGTACTTTTAAAGTATTTAAGTATTTAAAAACAGTATCTAAAACAATTATGACTAGCTAACTTTGAAGATATTGCAGTGAAAACATACCACATTCACTTTGGTGTACACACTGAACTGCCAGACACCATAGGTTTCAGCATCAACAGATTCTATCAAATCGACTTAGTATTCCCTTTTTAGGCAATAATACATGTGTAGTAGTGTGCACTGACCTCTCAGGCAAGTAACCACATAGACATGTAGGCGTAGGTAGTGTGGTGATATCAGGGAACCTGGGTGGTGTAATGGTTAGCTCACTGGCCCAGAATGCAAAGAGATGTGGGTTCGAGTCCCACTCTAGGTGCAATATTTCCCATTTTCATCACCCCCATGACACTGGTTGCCGTGACCAGGATCCTGTAAAAGCTATGTGCTGTATGGTTGTTCAACCTACCCTGTGTATGTATGTGTTAGTGCATTGCCTGTATGTATGTAATTGTAAGCATTAAAAGACTTACAATTCAAGGGGGACGAGGGACTATGTGGGGGTGAGATCGCGCTCAGTGCCTATGTGTGGACTGGGCGGGGGTGTGGGACGAGGGTTGGGGGCGGGGGGGGGGGGGGGTTAGGAGTTGTTCGTTGGTATCAGTTTGCACAGACGGCGTCCATGACTCCGGGTCAGGCCGGGAGTCGCCGTTTACCGGGTCATTCTATATCCGGTGTGTTAGAAGTTGATGCGTTCGACCACATGTCGGACACAAGCTCCGACCATGTAATAAAGGAGTGTGCGCAATCACTGCTTAGGGTGCGAGCCACGACCCGGGAAGAAAGAGGGAGGGAGGGGGGGCGGGGGGGGGGGAGGCCGATACCCCTTCATAGCAGAACCAGCGCATGGGCGCCCATATACTAACACTTCACCAACGACTTTTATTTTGGCTAACACTACCAGCGCTCACTGTGGGACCTCTCCCCGTCTACATCTAAAGAAAGACCCTATAATACTAAGACGGCTCACTGAGCCTGTACTGTGTAATCAAAATGATCAAACCCACCACTTGGTGCGCTGGCTGTTCTCTTGGTTAAACAGGTGCTATATTATATGTATAAATGTATATATGAATCTCAAAGATGTGTGATGATGGCGATGCTGATGATGTTGCTGATGATGATGTGTATTTGTTCATAACAATTTCATATTCATGTGTATTCTTACTTACCTATCTCATGTATAATATAATTGTATGTGTTTACATGTGAAACACCAACCAGCAGCCGGGCTGATCAAACCCACCACAAGGTGGCACCACAAAATTTACATTACCATGGGAGAGATAGGGAGTGAGCCGTCTTAGTATTATAGGGTTATTTACATTACCATGGGAGAGATAGGGAGTGAGCCGTCTTAGTATTATATGGTAATTTACATTACCATGGGAGAGATAGGGAGTGAGCCGTCTTAGTATTATATGGTAATTTACATTACCATGGGAGAGATAGGGAGTGAGCTGTCTTAGTATTATAGGGTCTTTGATCTAAAGAGGTGCTGGGAACTAGACTCTATATTCATAGGGACCTGTAACTCTGTATGCTGCTTTATTCATTACATGTAGATACGGACGAGTGGCTATAGACAGTGCTTTGATATGTACGACGCCCGGTCACATGTGCTAGTAACTCAGCTCCCGAGAGACGCTCGGTAGGTGGCGCCTTGAAATGTATTCCTTTATTTTATTTTGTTATAAATAGAAGCAGTCTGCAACAAGAATATTATGTTACACTGCGATGAATAATGTTACTTTGTAAAGAAGCGGCAGTGTCGGCTGCACCCAGCAACCTGGTTTCCAAGTTGGCTGGGTGGTGCGCTGTGAAATAGCAAGTAGAATATTGGGCATTCTCTGTGGTGGAGTGGTAAGAGTGTCTGACTTTCTTTCTAGGTCAGACTCCTAATCTGAGGGTCGGCGGTTCGATTCCCCATGCCCCCAGCTCTGGCAAATTTACTTGTTAACTTACAGCGTCATCAAAGGCCGGTTGCTCTCATACCATGTCTATGTGGTGTGGGAGGTTAAAAATCCCTTGGGTCGGTAAAAGTGTAGGCTCGGGCTTTCTATCGACCAGCAGTGGAATGAGGAAGACCAGTCGTCTATGACTGAAATTTCCCCTGCTGAAACAACTAATGGACAAAAAAATATATATATATTACCGACCTCATTTTGAAATCCACTTAGATGTGCTATATTGGAGGGGAGAAGTTGGCAGTGCCCGATGTGAGCCTGGTAATCCACGTATTGGGGGTGGGGTGGGGGTGGGGGCACTGGTTGAATACCCGATTCATTTTTGTAGTCAATGGTGTGGAGTTGGGGTTTTTTCAAACTTTTTTTCTTTTCTTTTCATGTTGTTCTTATGCCTGCCAAACACGAAATGCCCGTTTCTTATTGATGGTGATGATTCTTTACAGCTCGCTCTTTTACCTCGTGTGATGTGTGTCTAAAGGTTTGCTCAATGTGAATGGCCACCATCTTGTGTCCTTAAAGGTGCACAGCAAAATGACTATGTTATACTAAATAGATGTTATACTCATTCAACTATGTAGCAGTGTAGGTTTAAAATTATAATATATATTGTATACAGAAATCTCACAATAATTATTCATGTGGCATTCAGTCCATGTGGCATGTGCTATTTTGTTGAAGGCAGTCCATGTGGCAGTCATGGGTCAGTCCATGTGGCATTGGCTATTTTGTTGAAGGCATGTTGCTCCGCTACTAGTTAGTAGTGGAGGAACATGCCCAAGACAGCAATAGTTGCCCTTATAACATAGACTAAGTATAACACTTCTTCATTTTGAACTCTTTGATAGATGGTTTTCAGGTATTCACATCAATACAGTTATTCCATTCCTGAGCTCTTTTCACTACCTCTAAGCTAAAACTTGATGTAATAAAGACGCTTTTGATTTAGCATGTAAGACTAACGAGACTATTAATAGCTATACTGAATATTGTCATTTGCTACCTTAATTTACTATAGTGTAGTGTCATAAACACAATTGAAGTATACTAGTGTAGTAGTCTGCACATGAGCCCTACTGCCATGCGGTAGCGGCGGAGACTACGCCGCACACCTACACAGTTACACTGAACTGCGCTGGTGGCGGCAGGCTAGCCACCGGGCAGACCCCGACTGGGCTGCCCTCTACTGCATGTGGCTAGCTCACCCCCGCACCCCACCTATATAGTCGATGTGGGATCTGGCGAGTCAGGGGGCGGGTCAGTTGACTGTGGACGCCGTGGAGAGCAGATTGGTTCAATAAACGAAGTTGAAGCGTACTGACATTGAATCTTGGCGTTCTTCCGTGTGTGCGTGATAGTGCGGGAGTCGGAGGGCCGTGGGCCATTACATTATCAATTATAGTATAATTATGGCTGTGCTATAATTGTTCATTGATATTTTGGTAGTTTAAATATATCTAATGAAAAGCAGTTATTCCAAGCCAAATCATTCCTGCATTAAATTGTGTATTATTCGTTAAATGCATTATGTATTGTTTAAAACAACGAGTGATGTGCGTAATAGTGGTTTAATAATAAATAGTCTTCCATAAAACGAAGCTACTTAGCGTATGGACATGACTAATCAGTCTAGTCTGCAACAGTTGGGGCCAGGATTCCCCGACCATAAGGACGACTGAGGTGATTAATGACCTGTCATTTGGAATTGGCATCACGGCCCTGCTTACAATGTATATATATATATGTATTGGTGATGTATAGGACCTGTCACAATGACACAATTATTGGCATCTTAGAAGTCAGAAAAACTGCCAGTCCTACAATTTACAAGTTAAGTATGAGTATGTCCCAAGTAATCTACCTTTTGAAAGAAAATAGTTCCTTATTCCAGTGATTTGTTCTACATAGCACTGCCACTGGTGCTCTTCTGTTTCTACAAAAATCCGCCATTTTGGTTTTTCAATCGAATCGAAGGTTAGAAAATAGGAAAATTAAGTATAAATCCTTCTTTTTTTAAACACTAATACAATTTGCTCTTTGAAATTGCTGTCACTTGTTTAGTTGACCTGCCAAGTACTAAATGCTCCAGATAGAATATTATATTTCCACTTTCAGTCTATTGGTTCATGCAACATATAACCACAGAACTGTCAGCATATGCCAATATTGTAGTGTTATAAGCCTGGTCTCCTGGCCTTTGTTACTTTAGTGATATCTGTAGAAAAAGTCAGGGTACCAGGCTAGAGATGGTGAGACTTGTCTAGCAATCAAATGAGTCTTACCTATGTTTATATTACTAATCCAGAATCCAATATCAAGCCTTGATGGTAATTTCTTTTCTTATTTTATACACTTTTAAATATATTTATGCAGGTTCATAAGTGATGACCAGGAACTGGTAGACTGCAAGACTGGAGTTAGTATTCAGGGATGAAAGGGCCCCACGGTTTTGCGGTTTTCCTGCGGTTTTTTATATTCACTGGTTAACGTTCATAAAAATGCCAAGAAATCAGGATATATATGACAGCAATTGGTTCGTCCGAATCCCATTCTTATGTGACGTTATATGTTGCTAGAACATAAAACCCAAACAAGACAGAGTTGGGCATGGGCGATAATATAATCACAACAAGGAGAGTTGAAAGCTGACTTCTAGCATTTTCCCTGCGATTCCCTGACAGTGCTAACTAATCCTATAGTGGAATATTTGTGTTTTTGCAGAAATTATCTGTTAGTTCTGCCGAAACCCACTAGATTGCTCCAGGGCCTCGGTCTGATTTCCGTGTTTTTGTTGTTGTCTGAGACCACTTTTTCCCCCTGAATATTGTTTTCATATCGAGAGCATTTCGCTTTATAGCGAAATAGCGAATGGTAGACAGGAAGTGTGAACACTTATTTGTCTCTCATTTTTGCTAAGGAATAATTAGTAGCATGTGGTGAATAAGGGGTAAAATTTCTCTGGATCATCAGCCCATGCTTTTTCTAATCTGTTCTTGAATGAATTTATTGACTCGGCATCAATAACATTTTGTGGGAGACTGTTCCATATATTTATGATCCTGTTTGAGAAACTGTGCTGCCTTAACTTTGAAATGGCTCTAGGTTTTACTAGTTTGAGAGTATGGCCCCCCCGACTGCCTTCTCTTTTATTCAAGGTGAAAAATTGGTTCATATCTATTTCATCAAAACCTTTCATAATTTTAAATACTTCAATTATGTCACTTCTTTTCCTTCTGTAGGAAAGGGTAGGAAGTTTCAATTCCCTAAGCCATTGTTCATAGGGTAAGTCCTTTATAACTGCAACTAATTTCGTTGCATGTCTCTGAACCTTTTCGATCTCCAGAATATCTTTCCGAAAAATTGGGCTCCAAATTTGTGGACAGTATTCCAAAATTGGCCTAACAAGAGACTTAAATAGAATGAGAAAATTGTTGTTGTTGAGGCGATGGATATTCCTACTCTCTGGTTAGCATTTGAGATGATAGTCCTCATGTGTTTCTGAAAGGAGAGTTGGGAATCAAAGGTTACGCCCAAGTCCTTTTCATTGCTGTCTTGTTGCAGGACAGTGTTCTTCATATTATAGGTGAAACATGACAACCGAACACTCATGCATTCCTCTAGATATATGCATACACTGCTCACCGTAACCTGCCAATTCCCTATCCTGTAAATAGTGCCCAGAGCTCGTAAAGTCCAGTTCCGTCTTCGCGAAGGTTTATAGACCCCCGGGACAATGTGGTATAGTGCTTTGTGACTGGGGTAACTATTTTGTCGGTGTGAGGTTAAAGGTCACTGCTGGAATTACTTGTACTCTTGTTGGGCTTGGGTGTACTTATATATGCGCTCACCACCCACCGGCTCTACGCCGGGCGCGGTGGCCGAATCGGTAAAGCGCGGGCCTCGCGTGCGGAAGGTCGGGAATTCGGTTCCCAGTCGAGTCAAACCGATGACTTATAAAATTGATACTTGTTGCTTCCTAACCAGGCGCTCGGCATTATTAGTATAGGGCAATGACTGGTCAGCTCAATGTCACGATAATATGACTGAGTGGGATATCAGGTGATGGTGCTGATGGCCTGGTCTCCCAGTAGGGCAGCACTATAAAGTCACCATGATTGCACATTGTCACAAGTCGGTACCCGTCCTGATATGACCTTAGATGTTGCCAGGACATAAAACTCCAACAACCAACCAACCAAACTAACTTATGCACTCACCACCCACCACCTGTACGGCCGGTATGTTTTCCTGTCTGTTCACCTTAGGATACTAGGGGGTTAGGGTTAACGTGGAACTGACAGATGAGGGGGGGGGGGGGAGAGGAATGGTTAAGGTTGCATAGTCCGATCGTTTTGAGTTTCTGTCATTTTCTGGGATAAATATAGTAGGGTGACCATTATAATCTACCTTACTTTACTTCGAAGTAACTTTGATTTAAAATGACTAACGTCAGAGATATTCTAGGATATTCTAAGTATAAACATGTAACATTAGCCCTCCTGATATGACCTTAGATGTTGTTAGGATTTAAAACGACAAGCAAACTGTAACATTAATTTTGGCATGCTTGTCAAAACTCTGATCGCATAGGCTTCGACATCCAGTCCTATGAAGCATCAAATTTTCAAAACAAAACACCGACCTAGATTTTATTGTACATATATCTAACTTAGATAGCAATAGATACTGAGGCACTTATTATTAAGCATTTGTTGCCACATAAAAGGGAATGTGGAGTTAATTTAATAGAACCCCGTTACTGCATAAGCCTATGATGTCAGAGTAGTGGCATGCTTACCAAAATTAGTTTGTCATGTTTGCACTTCAAATAATTAAAAAAAGAAAAAAATACTAGTGATTTAAAATAAAGGTTACTTCAATGTAAAGTAAGGTATATTACAACAATCGCGGTAATATATTTTTCTCAGAAAAATGACAAACTCAAAACCATCGGACCTTGCAATAAAGACCTTTTAATAAAGTGCACCAGTGTCTAATTTTCATATGTAGGTTCAAATCTAGATGAGTATTTTGCTTTCCTAAATTGTATATGCTGTTATCGGACTGTGCAGCTTTAAGTCGAGAGGAGGGGGGGGGGGGGGGGGGCTCTGGGGTGGTGTAAGATACAATCAGGAAAGGCAGAGGGTGATTGGTCCAGGGGAACTAGGGGTGTGTGTGTGTGTGTGCTCATTGGTTTCTGAAGCAAGACCTGTAAGTAACTGTATGTGTGTAGGCTAGAAAGTCACTGTATGTGTGTAAGCTACTCGTACATTAAGGGACTTTTCGGCAGGTATGTAAGTGGTGAAATGGGTTGTGCTGCACACAATGCAACACACTTCCACTATGTATAGATGAAATGCGACCACTCCAATGGCTGGAAGACCAGTGCCCCGGCGCTGACAAACTATGTATTCAGATGAATACAAATATTTACCCAAAAAAAAACAAAAAAAATGGAATCCTGCTTGTGTTGTGTCTTGGTAGTTTTTGGAAGTTATATACGATAAGAGGCCTTGCTTAAAGTTGCATAGTCCGATGCTTTTGAGTTTCTCCTGTTTTCTGAGATAAATACATTATGCTGATTGTTGTAATCTACTTTAATTTAGGTTGAAGTAATTTTTATTTTAAATGGCTAACTTGGGAGATATTTGACGTAAAATCATGGCAAATTAATTTTGGCAAGCTTGCCAAAACTCTTGATGCTATTGACTTTAGTAGTAACAGGTTCTATTAAATTGACTCATTACGACCTTCTATGCAGCACCAAATCCTTAATAAGTGCACCAGTGTCTAAGTTGAATATGTAGAATCAAATCTAGATAAGTGTTTTTGTTTTTGTAAATTTGATGTTTTCATCGGACTATGCAACTTTAAAGCTGCATAGTCCGATAAAAGTATCACATTTTCAAAACCAAAACTATTATCTAGATTTGATCCTACATATCTAACTTAGGTAGCACTGCACTTATTAAGCATTTCTTACCACATAGAAGGGAATGCTGAGTCAATTTAATAGAATCTGTTACTGCTTGAAGCCTATGCTATCGGAGTTTTGGCATGCTTGCCGAAATTAATTTGACATGTTGGCACTTCAGATATCTCTAAAGTTATCCGTTTAAAATACAAGTTGGTTCAGGCTAAAGTAAGGTAGATTATAACAATCAGCCTAATACAAATTAGTAATATATGTATCATAGAAAATGACAAAAAGTCAAAACCATCGGACTATACAACTTTAATATAAATGTAAATTCACAGTTAGGCAGGATATCATCTTTAAAATGTAGGATAATTTATTTATATATTGGAAAAATGACCAAATTTACTAAAGAAGTGGTGCTCCTTTCTTCTTGCTCCACAGCCGGTGCTGCTCTGACCTACCTGCACCAAGCTGCTACCGTGAGAGCTGGTCAATACCAATCTCGATCCATCTCGAACCAATTATCAGCAGTGTCGTACGAATCATCACCATTCATCGCCAGCCAATTATCAGAACATCGCGTCCCTTGGCGAAAGGCGCTGTATTTGTATAGAATGTGATAAACCACCTTGATTTTTTCTTCTCGCTGCGGTCGTGAAGTCTGTCCATTTATAACGTAAGTGTTTGTGGGGCATTCTAATGGGGGTCATTCATAACTTATGCCACTGCCTCAAGCTAAGATTCCATATGTATGTGCTATGTGGCATGCCATTCACATTCGCATTCGCATCGATCGGTCCATTGAGCGATCCACTTTTCCACATTCACATTCGCATTCGCATCCGCATCCGCATCCGCATCCAGACATATGGAAGCACCACCCTGTGTTTACATGCATTTCCATTTTTTGTCGCATTTGCCTTTGCATTGGCTCACCTCATCTCACCTCACCCCACCCCACCTGGCCTTACCCCACCTCACCCCAACTCATCTCACCCCACCTCACCTCAAGCCACCCCAACCCACCTCACCTCACGTCTCCTTTAGCTGGACGCCTGTAGTTCAGATGTTCATTGTGTGGTGGCGCTGCGGGCTGTGTGTTGGCAGTGTGGCCCGGCTGGTCTCCCAGCCCGCTGCCCGAGGACCGTCCCCGGGTCAGGCCAGTCCGACCGGGTGCACCAGCCGATAAGCGGTGCCAGTGTCCTGGGTGCTCGTCCCTCACCAAGAGAGCCACCGATTCACAACTGAATACCAGCAAATGGTTTTATCTGCCCACACCCCGAACTCCGAGGTCATTCTCCCGGAGCCAGGCCCACGTGTATTAAGGGATATATATCCATAAACTACGCCTCCCCGACTTTGGGATATTTGAAAATATCCGCTTTTCACCCTAAATATAGGACTGCCTTATGCAATCTCTACTCCCATGTATGGGGTGGGGCGTATGGTGGGTCGGTTGTTGGAGTTTTGTGTTCTGGCAACATCTAAGGTCATATCAGGATGGATACCGACTTGGGACAGTGCACACTCATGGCAAATTTATTCTGCTGCTTCGCTGGGAGACCATGCTGCCAGCACCATGACCAGATATCCCACTCAGTTATATTATCCTGACACTGAGCCAACCAGTCCTTTCCCTATCCTAATAATGTTGTGTGTCTGGCTAGGAAGTGACAAGTATCAATTTAAGTCTATATTCAGGGTAGGAAACTATGGACTGCCCTGTTGCCTGGGGGAACCTAGTTTACTCGGTCAGCCAGATGACATTCTCGGTGACCTGCCCAAATAGGCAGGTCTTTATTTTTCTAATCTGCAGTAGCAGATTTCAGTTTTAATTGGCTGACTTGGGCTTGGGCAAGTAGTTTTGTCACTCGGGAAAGTAGAAAAGTTAATCACTTGCCCGATTGGGCAACAACTAACCAACCAAGCAACCTTACATGCTGCGTTCTTACAGCGTGTCTGGCATTCCTCCAATACACTCACAGAGTCTGCAGTAGTACTAGTAGCAGGTTTATCGATTGACCTTTTATTTTAACCCAACTTTCCCCTAAAGGGCCTGTCACACTATGATGTATAGCCTTAGCATATGCCGACGTATGTGATTTTCGACCAACACATCGGCATATGTTACATATACATTGGGCATACATTGGGCATACATCGGGTACATTCCGGATACGTTGTTTTACATAGCCGCACATCGAGGCTCCAAAAATATATTGTGCATGCTCAAAATTTCCAACGTGTGGCTCGTATGTTGAACATACGCTCTGTGTATGTTCAGGATACATCAGCGTACGTTGGGAGTACTTTAGGGATACATTGGTATACGTTGTCGCATGTTAGCCGGTCATTAGCCGTACGTTCAGCCGGTGGGAATGTGCAGTCCGCGTACTGCCAACAGATGCATTACATACTCCTAACGTACTTTGAATGTATGCCAGCTGTATCTCCAGTATATTTAATGTATACGCCATACTTCTAGCGATGGAGTAACATATGTAACTTTGGGCAGCGTTCCGTGAGCGTAAGCGAGTGTTTTGCGAACGTTTTTTGAAGCACATGAATGCTCTCCTATGCTAGCAATATGTCAGAGATACGTTCTGCATACGTTACGTACGTTGTGTATATGCCCATTTTTATCCCCCGCCACTGAAATGTTCAACGAATGCCGACATACTGGCACGTTGAGCATGAGCTGACGCCGTACATCGTAGTGTGACAGGGCCTTTAAGATAACCGTATTCACATAGTGAGGAGTTTTCTTTTCTATTAAAATTGCAGTACTTCCTCAATTTCACGATTAACATTTAACCACACCGCCTAATTAAAAGTCTCGTTAATGTGGTTTTACTGTTCTTATAAAAGGACAAAAGATTTCCACGGGACTAGTTGAGGAGGCAATGTCATTAAATTGCTCGCTATTCTACAAATGAATGCAATTATGCAAGCTGGCCCAGGTCCACCTTTCAGGAACTAGCTTGCAGTTAACCGCCCAAACCCATGGTTTGGAGAGGGGTTTTGTGCCCCGCGTCAGTCTTGTGTGGCACAGACCCAGTGCAATTGACAGAAAGTAATTGTGTCATGTCTTAGGTACCTGAACGCACTCCGCTCAATTGCGAATTTGGCGCCCGGTGTACTTACTAACAGGGGTCTACTCCCCCACAACCCCTATCTCCCCTTCCCCGCCCCTCTGCCTCCCTCCCCTCTCCTTCCCTCCCCCCTCCTCCCCCCCCCTCTCCAACCCCCTCTCCCTCCCCTCTTCTTCCTTCCCCCTTTCTCCCCCTCTCCCATTATCTCCCCTCCTCTCCCGTCCTCTCTCCTCTCCTCTCCCCTCCTCTCTCCTCTCTCTTCCTCTCCCCTTCTCCTCCCTCCCCTCCCATTCCCACTCCCCATCCCCTCTCCTCGAATCCTCCCTCTCACTTCCTTCCCCCTCCCCTTCTCATTTCCTCGCCCCTCTCTCCCTTTCCCCCTCTCTCCCTCACCTCCCCTCACATCCCCATTACCCCTCCTCCCCTTCCACCCCGGCTCCCTTTCCATGTCCACCAATAGCCTTGACCTTCAGCTTTGACGGGCTGGGCGCTGCACCAGAGTAAGCTGCACGCCGGCCCCAAGTCGCCCCCCCCCCCCCCCCCCCACTCGCCCACCTTCCGTTTCTGCACACAGCCACACAGACTCTCTCTGTTCAACTTCAAGTCTGTAGCTTTAGTGCCGTTCTTCGGTAAGAGGTCAGCGCTGGTTAATGGGCGCCTTATTGTGCAGATTTCGTTTGATGTGCGCCCAGACCATCTGGGGGTGATCTGTATAACCTGAGTCTGCCGGGCTATAAATAAATACATGCCGTGGCGGTAGAGTGCGGCATGGCACGGCGGCTTCACTGGATCCACAGAAATCCGCCCGGTAGGCGCACCCAAATAGGCTTCCCTCCCTCCCTCCCTCCCTCCCTCCCTCCCTCCCTCCCTCCCTCCCTCCCTCCCCTCCCTGCCTTCCTCCCTCCCTCCTCCCTCCTCCCTCCCTCCTTCCTCCCTCCTCCCTCCCTCTCTCTCCCTCCCCCTCCTCCTCCCTCCTCCTTCCCCCCCCCCCTCCTACCTCCCTCTCCCCCTCCCCTCCCTCCCTTTCCCGTCCCTTCCTCCCTACCTCCTTCCCTCCCTCCTTCCCTCCCTTCCTCCCTACCTCCTTCCCTCCCTCCTTCCCTCCCTTCCTCCCTACCTCGCTCTTTCATTGCTTCACTCACTCACACCCACCCACACTCACTCACTCACACTCATTCACTTACTCACTCCTTCATTGGCTCACACTTACACCAATACACTCGCTCACTCACTCACTCACTCACTCACTCATTCACACACTCACTTACTCACTCATTAGCTCAGTCATTTCAGCCCTCACCACCACTACCACCACCACCCACCCCTGGTTGAAAGGCTTTCGGTGCTGGCTGCCAAGGCCATGCTGACACGCACCCATGCCGTCATGGCTGCGAGGAGCTGCGGAAGCGACTTCTCTCTGTATCGTGCTATACGCATATTCACCCATTGAATTATTTGGCTGCGAGCTTCGCTTACCTCCCAATCGAACTATGGACGTTCTGTGGACAGGGTGGATAGTCTATATGGATGTCTATGTAATAGAACATGCGATGTGGGGTGACGATATGGGGTGGTGTTTGTAGGATGTTGTAGTAAGGCTGCTTCAGCCACATGCGGAACGTCAGGGGTTTGATTCCCGGTCGAGTCAAACCAATGACTTACGAAATTGATACTTGTCGCTTCCTAGCCAGGTGCTCGGCATTATTACAATAGGGCAATGACTGGTTAGCTCAGTGTCAGGATAATGTGACTGAGTGGGATATCAGGTCATGGTGCTGGCAGCCTGGTCTCTCAGTTGGGCTGCACTATAATAGTATAAAGTCGCCATGAGTGCACACTGTCACAAGTTTGTGCCCGCCCTAATATGACCTTAGATGTAGTCAGGACATAAAACTCTAACAACCAATTGGTATTGTTCAGATGTACCAAGATCTCGGTATCTAATGGATGGTTGTAAGATAATGCTGGTGATTACCTGACAAAATCATTGTTCCATCATTTTGTTTTGGCAGAAGCAACGGCAGTTATTTCGGTGTGTAAACAACGGAACTAATAATGAATTGTTGATCATTTTTCTCAACAAAAATAAAAGTTGGACCCATTTAAAGTTTCAGTCTGATGATGGTTTCGAGTTTCCGTCAATTTCTCAGATAAATACAGTAGGTTGCTCGTTAAATCTACCTTACTTTATATTAAAGTAACTTTTATTTTAAATGGCTAACTTTGGGGATATTTGAAGTGGAACTGTGCAAAAGAGATTTGGGCAAGCATGCTAAAACTCTGACACCATAGGCCTTGGCAGCACCAGGTGTTATTAAATTGCCCCACTATTCCCTTCTGTGTGGTGACAAATGTTTAATAAGTGCACCAGTATCTAAGTTAGATATATGTAGAAATCAAATCTAGATAATTGTTTTGGTTTTGAAAAAGTGATGTTTTCATCGGACCATGCAGCTTTAAACTTTTGAGTCCTAGCTAATTTTGTCGGGACATGTCGTATTGGTTAAAACCCCGCATGAGACAGACTCCCCCCCCCCCCCCACACACACACACCCCACGCCCTTCCGGTATTCCTCCGCACACCCCTGACTCACCAGACACAGAACCTGCCTACCACTGCCCAGCACGTCCAAGGGTCGGGGGGGGGGGGGGGGGGGGGGGAGAGTCACCTCCCATCCTCAGCCCCGCTAATTGAATGATGTACTTATTATTTCTCACGATTTTCTCACCTGGAACATATCAATTAGCGCCAGCATCTGAAACAGTGACACACCGCCAGACGACATTTTTTAATTTATTTTTTTATAAATATTGTTGCTCTCCCATCATTTGTCTGGTGACTCACGGCTAGCCGCAGTTGTTTACACATTGACCCAGGATGTGTTTGGAGAGGGAGAACCTTGTTGCAGTTTGGCCCAGCGTGAATTACTCATGCTGAATCACGTGTCTTTCAAAGTGAACGAAGACAGAGGACCGTCTCGGGAGACACTGCGCGCCCATCTTGGGGCCAAGAGCAATCAGTATATGCAAACTGGACGTGTTTTTTCATTTGATTTGACAGACTGATTAGTCTTGTTTCAGTTGTGATGACTTTCCAGTGATAGAAATAAGCAACACTTTTTTCGCATGTCCATATAGGACAAGTCTGGTGTGGTGTTTACTTGTTCGCTTAAATTTTCACTTTTCCCACATTTGGCATCTGCATATATACGGGGGATGCCGGGGGATGCCGGGGGATGCCGACCAATCCATTCTATCATCTTATGGTAAAATCAAATTCAATTCAATTCAATTTAAATATGGAAATCTGGAATCCTTAAAATAGCCACAGTCGCCGTGAGTTGATACTAATCTAATAATAACCATGCTCATATTTAATGTATTTTGTTGAAATTAAAGTGGTGTGTTGTGGTAGAGCAGTGGCGGTGATGGGGAGGGGGGGGGGGGCTTGGTTCCTGATATGGTCAACATTTGCGACCATTCTTGCTTCTACCGTCACTTTAGAAGTCCCCAAAGGTTTTCTTTATAAAATATTTAACTGAATTTTCTTTTGGTCGGGGAATTCTAATCTATGAAAGATGGATGTATGAGTATTTGGGCAGAAGTTGAATGCATGCTCTTATTTCCAACACTTTAGAAGTCCCAAAAAATTAAAATATTTTCCTGAATTTCTTTTTGGTGAGGCTATTCTCATCTATGATGGATGGTGTAGACGGACTGGTCTCCTGTTTTGGGAGATCGGGAGATCCGAACACACGAGTTCATGGTTTTGAATCCTAGTTGAGTCAAACCAATGACTTAAAATGTATACTTGTCGCTTCCTAGCCTGGCGCTCGGCATTATTAGGATAAGGCAAGGACTGGTTGGCTCAGTTTCAGGATGATGTGACTGAGTGGGATATCAGGCCATAGTGCTGGTGGCCTGGTTTACTGGTGGGGCAGCACTATAAAGTCGCCATGAGTGCGCACTGTCACAAGTCAGTACCCGTCCTGATATGACCTTAGATGTTGCTAGGACGTAAAACAACAAAACAAGATGAGTATTTGGGCAAAAGTTGAATGTACAGCATACTTGGTTGGGGAAGCACATGCGGCTTACCAATACCAGGCCGAGTGTCGGTTGCCTATAGCTTTCAGGGTGTATGCATACCACAAACTGGTAGGAATTCACCTGATCGTTCTCTATGCATATGAACCCATCCAAGACGAGTAGTCGTGAAACCAAACTGATTAAGCAGCCACTTGATTATTTAAATGTAGTTGTCGCGGAATGGTGTTTTTATTCTTGTTTCTTTTCCATTTCATTTTGTTTGTGGCGCTGCATTTTGTTGTTTGGTTCAGTGGTGTTTAAAATTTAAAAAAAATTGAAGTGTTTATTATTATTGTCTATGTGACCAGACGGGATGGCCGAATGAGTTAAGCGTCCGTCTCCAGTTTTGGAAGGTCCTGAGATTCGAACCCACGAGTTCGAACCCTGGTCGAGTAAAACTAATGACTTAAAAATTGATACTTGTCGCTTCCTAGCCAGGCGCTCGTGATTATTAGGATAGGACAAGGAGCAGTGGAATGAGGAAGACCAATCATCCACGATTGAAATTTCCTCTACTTAATCAACTAATGTACACCAAAAAAGTGTTTGTAGATACGTTCATTTTGAGATAACCATATTGACCTGTGTGCACTACTCACATTGACCTTAAAGTTGCATAGTCCGATGGCTTTGAGTTTCTGAAATTTTCTGAGATAAATACATTAGGTTGTTTGTTATAATGTACATTACTCTAGCTTGAACTAACTTTTATTTTAAGTGGCTAACTTTTGAGATATTTGAAGTGGAACCATGCAAAATCAATTTTGGCAAGCATGCCAAAACTCTGACCCCATAGGCTTCTGCAGTAACAGGTTCTATTCAATTGCCTCGGTATCCCCTTCTGTGTGGTGACAAATGTTTAATAAGGTCACCAGTATCTAATTTAGATATGTAGAATCACATTTAGATAATTGTTTTGGTTTTGAAAATTTGATATTTCCATCGGACTATGCAGCTTTAAAGTTAACGACGAAATTCAGCATCGCAGCATTGTTATTACTCACGCTGAGTGACTATGTGTGTCACGCTGAGTGACTATGGGTGTTTGGGTCCATGTATACATATGTATGTATGTATGTATGTATGTATGTATGTATGTATGTATGTATGTATGTATGTATGTCTGACTGTGCGTGTAGGTTTGCGTCTATTGGTGTGTTTGTATGATATGGGGATATACAGTAAACAACCTTTCTAACCGACCACCTCCACAGATCGACCAGCCCCAATATCGATTTTTTTATTTGGGTCCCAAATGATCGCCCATACAATAAATACCATTGTAACATTACTTAAAAAACTCCCTAAACCGACCACCTCCCTAAATGGACCATTAATAGTCGGTCGATTTAGAGAGGTTTGACTGTAGTAGGAGAGGTTTGAGGTGAGAGAGTAGGTAGATAGAGAGGGAGTGGATGGGGTGTGACAAAGAGTGGAGTGTTTTTTTGTGTTTCTTTTAAAGTTGCATAGTCCGATGAGTTTGAGTTTCTCTCATTTTCTGAGATAAACATATTAGGTTGTTCATTATTATCTACCATACTTTAGTTTGAAGTAACTTTTATTTTAAATCGCAAACTTTTGACATATTTTAAATGGAAACATGCTAAATTAATTTTGGCAAGCTTTCCAAAACTCTATCACCATAGGCTTCTGCAGTAACATGTTCTATTAATTGACTCAGGAGTCCCTTCTATGTGCCGGTAATTGCTTAATAAGAGCATCAGTATCTAATGGGCCTGTCACATTACGGCTTATGGCGGCGGCGTATATAAAACGTACCGATAAAATTTGAAAACCGTTGCGGGATGACGTATGGTGACCTTTGTGCACTGATATGAGCGTATGCGTAGCGTATCAGTAGCGTGTGAGTATGTATAGTTTTCGGCGCATACGCCATCATACACCGTCATACGCTACGCATATGCCATATACGCCCGGTCCCTCCCTCCCCCTCTCTCCCTCCCTCCCTTGCGGCACCTTTATATACCAAGAGCATATGCCGGGCATACACTGAATATACGCTTTGTACACGCTGAGAATACGCTACGAATACGCTCAAATACGTTACATGCATGCCATGCGTATGCTACATATGCTATAGATACGCCGAAGGAGCAGTTTTAGTATATGCGT
This sequence comes from Branchipolynoe longqiensis, assembly GCA_030323885.1. Lineage (NCBI taxonomy): Eukaryota > Metazoa > Annelida > Polychaeta > Phyllodocida > Polynoidae > Branchipolynoe > Branchipolynoe longqiensis. The sequence goes on from CM059186.1 coordinate 25,906,297, forward strand.
AACGCAAGATGGCGTATGTACAGCGTATGCGCAACATATGACAGCTTAGCGTATGCATAGCGTATGAGGAGCGTATGAGCCTTATGTCGCCATACGCTGAAATTTGTTAGCATGCCCAAAAGATTTTAGGACGGACGCGCATATGACGGCGTATGAGGGATACGCCGGGCATATACGACGTATGCGCAGCATATGCGCAGCGTATGACGGCGTATGTGATGCAAGCCGATACGCCGGCATGCTTCCGCCATACGCCGTAATGTGACAGGCGCATTAGGTAGATACGTAAAATCAAATTTAGATAATTGGTTTGGTTTTTGAAAATTTGATGTTTTCATCGGACTAAGCATTCTTACTAACTCGGTGTGATGGTGCGACGTGATGCTTGCTGAGCCCCGGGAGCTAACGGGAGAATTAAGATTATACATCTTGATTAAATATGAAGTAAATTTTCATTTAAGGGAAATTATATTTGAATAATGATGCATACCTAGTCTATCAATTGATCTAGTTGTGTTTTCAATGTACAGTAAAACCTCTCTAAATCGACCGACCATGGGACCGACTTTATGTGGTCCATTTAGGGAGGTGGTCGGTTTAGGGATGTTAGAATATCATTACAATGGTATTGTTGGGACCCAAATAAAGCGATCAATATAGGGGAGTGGTCGATCTGTGGGGGTGGTCGGTTAGAGAGGTTTTACTGTACATATGCAGTGCTATCATAAGCAATAATTTTCACCTGTCCATCGGACAATTCTGGTGTCATTTTCACTTGTCCATCTGAATTTTTACTTGTTGCAGGCACGAGGACAAACTCTTATTTCGAACGCTGATGTATATATATATGCTATGTCATGTTAGGATAATATTACTCAAGGGCCTTGTCACCGGTGCATTTAGCACTTAAGGCCTTGTCACACTACGATGTACGGCGTCAGCTCGTCCTCAATGTTAAATAATTTGCCAGTACATCGGCATTCATCAAACTTTTCAGCAACGGGGGTAAAAATGGGCGTATACACAACGTACATAACGTATGCAGAACGTTTCTCTGACGTATTGCTAGCGTATGAGAGCGTTCATGTGCCTTGCAAAACGTTCGCAAAATGCTCACATACGCTCACGGAACGCTGACCAACGTTACATATGTTACTCCATCGCAAGAAGTACCTCATATACGTTAAATACGCTGGAGATATGGCAGGCATACGTTCAAAGTATGTTAGGAGTATGTAATGCATACATTGGCAGAGCGCGGACTGCACATTCCCACCGACTGAACGTATGGCTAACGTGCATCAATGTATACCAATATATCCCTAACGTACTCCCAACATATGCCAATGTATCCTGAACGTACACGCAGCGTACGTTCAATGTACGAGCCAGACATCGAAACACGTTGACAATTTTGAGGATGCACAAGGTGTTGGTAAAAAATCACATACATTGGCGCACATTGAGGCGATACGTCATAGTGTGACAGGCCCTTTAGAAGTTAGGGCCTAATGGGGCTGTTTCTTCAGTACTGAGCTTAACGCATTCATTATGGCATGCATGTAGATCATGGCAGACCCTGTCATTATGTTTCTTAGTTACACACCTTATTTGCATTCATTATAAGATTGGCTGCATTCACTGTGCTCACTGACATCACGCGGGACGGGTGACTAGAAAACACACACACGCGCACACACGCACGCACGCACGCATGCACAGACACACGCACGCACACACACGGGCGCCCACGCATATTGATACATACAAGACAAGTGTTAACTGAAGCTCCGAGTCTCCACTTGGGTTTGTTTGTTTGGTGTTTTATGTCCTATCAACATCTAAGGTCATATCAGGACTGGTTCCGATTCGTGAATGCGGGCACTCATGGCGACCCACGGGGAAACCAGGCTGCCGGCACCATGACCTGATATCCCACACAGTCGGATTATCCTGATACTATGCTAACCAGTCCTTGCCCTATCCTAATATAGTAATAATGCCGAGCGTCAGGCTAGGAAGTGACAACTATCAATTTTGTACGTCATTGGTTTGACTCGATCGGGAATAGAACTCCCGACCCTCCACACGGGCAGCAAGCGCTCTACCGATTCGGTCACCACGTCCAGTCTCCTCTTGGGTTTCACTTATCATATTCTATGTGTTTTCTTGTAGCACCTGTGATGCATGTTAATGTTGTATGTGTGATATCTGCTTATATACGATGGGGGTGTTACTGTTATACTTATACTTATACATACTTAGTTTTAATTAGCGTTAGTGATATAGCCTTGGGTTGATAGATCGGTAATAACTGAGCCAAGAAGCAACGATGGTAGCCTTTACTGAGATAATTGATTGACATCTGCCACGGAACGACCCACTACGGAAGAAAAATTATTCTAAATTAGTTCAGTTGCCAGCCGCTCTGGATTAAAATGGTGCGCTAAGTGGTAATTTAAAATAAATGTCCAAAATGTCGGATTTAAACAAAATAGCATAAAATGACTCAACAGAAATATAGCTAATAAATCTGGAGTAAATATTACACGGGTAAAATTATTGAAGACTTTCCTAGACTGGGGCTAAGTTTTAAAATAAAGCCATCCATTTTTCATTATCCCAGAGTTCAGTTCAATTGGTGCTACGCGCATGACCTTTCCGTGTGCCGGCCCAATTTGAATAATTATTAAATGAGGCGGAAAGCATGCAATCGGTGAGTGTTGTGGTGCGTTAAGCCAGGATTCCATATGCATCCTATGCGAATACAACATAACATGGAACACATGGACATGCAATAGCTTTGATTCAGTATGTTCGACTGCGAATGTGATTTGCGCAGGCGGCAAACTGGATCGCTCCATGTATCGATTGGTGCGACTGAATATATATACAAAATCGGATGGGCTGACTGAAACGGCACGGGTATTCATATTTTTGGGATCACCCAAATCGCATTCCTTGTACGCATTCACATACTGTGTATCTGGAATCCTAGCTTTATGTGGTGGACACGCCGACACTCAGAGTGGGGAGCAGCGTGCCGCAGGGTGACTGGCAGGGTGACTGGCAGGGTGACTGGCAGGGTGGCTGGCAGGGTGACTGGCAGGGTGACTGGCAGGGTGACTGGCAGGGTGGGTGGCAGGGTGACTGGCAGCGTGCCGAAGGGTGGCTGGCAGGGTGACTGGCAGGGTGACTGGCAGGGTGACTGGCAGGGTGACTGGCAGGGTGGCTGGCAGGGTGGGTGGCTGGCAGGGTGGCTGACAGGGTGACTGGCAGGTTGGTTGGTTGGTTGGAGTTTTAGATCCTGGCAACATCTAAGGTCATATCAGGATGGGTACCGACTTGTGATAGTGTGTACTCATGGCGACTTTATAGTGCTGCCCCACTGGGAGACCAGCCTACTGGCACCATGACCTGATATCCCACTCAGTCACATTATCCTAACACTGACTGAGCCAACCAGTCCTTGTCCTATCCTATTAATGCTGAATGCCAGTATAGGAAGTGACAAGGACCAACCTTGGAAGTCATTGGTTTGACTCGACCGGGAATCGAACTCCCGATCTCCCGCACGGGAGGCCTGCGCTCTACCGATTCGGCCACCGCGTCCGGTGCGTGCCGCAGGTAATACTGTTTAACATATTTTAGCAACAAGGCCCTCCTCCCAAAATAAGCTATTTATGGCCAAAGTGTTGTGTGTGGTTTAAACTGCGACGTTAATAATAGAGTAAGACTGAAAAGTGCTTTGACCAAAAGGGTGAATTACATATTCTGGTGTGGTTGTACCCACTGAAAGTTCCTAGTGTGTCGAAGGGCATTGGGGAGTGTAGGAACTGCCTACAATGTTGACGTATATCATTGCTGTATGGTATTGTAGGGCGCCCTCTGAAGGAGATAGTTGTATGGATGGACAAGTATGTATGTACATGCAGTGATAGAAATAAGCAAATATTTATATTTTCCAAAGGGCCTAGTTTGGTGTGATTTTTAGTTGTCTGCCTGAATTTTCACTTTTCCGCAATTTATACATTTGATTATCATGATTATTATTAGTTCCTAATATTTTTATTTTCCAAAGGGCCTAGTTTGGTGTGATTTTTAGTTGTCTGCCTGAATTTTCACTTTATACATTTGATTATCATGATTATTATTAGTTCCTAAACTCTTTAACTGCTTAATGGTAACTTAATTCTAGTGTCTATTTAACATCATCATCATCATCATCATCATCATCATCATCATCATCGTCACCATAACAAACACATGTGCTTAAGTTGTTATTAATACATGTTGCCTTCTACCTTTTGTAGGTCACCATCAGCATCCTCATCCTCATATGTTTCTACCGTAGGTGTTTCTAGGGTGTAAAACCCCAACTACCAAAAATCATCATCCCTTCATTACTATCACCATTACCATCACCATCATCATCATTCGTGGATCACTATCCTTCATCACTTATTCATTCTACCATCCACTGGGCGCGGTGGCCTAATCGGTAGAGCGCAAGACTCGCATACGGGGCGAGTTTGTTTCCCAGTTGAGTCAAACCATTGACTTTAAAATTGATACTTGCTGCTTCCTAGCCAAGCACTGCGCATTAATAGGATAGGGCAAGGACTGGTTAGGTCAGTGTCAGGATAATGTGACTGAGTGGGATATCAGATCATGGGGCTGATGGCGGCCTGATTTCCCAGTGGTGCAGCACTATAAAAGTTGCCCTGAGTGTGCACTGTCAGAAGTCAGTACCCATCCTGATATAACCTTAGATGTTGCTAGATGTGAAACAACAAACAAATTCTACCATCCATTGTCATTAATGATATTATTATTATTAAACAGACTACATTTGAAGGCGCTAAGTGGCGGGCTGACTAGGCAGACTGAGTTGAGGGTGCGCAGGGTGTGTAGGGGCGACCCGCCGTATGGAGGTACCACCGTGCAGCCATGTATGGATTGTTTCAAGAGCGGCTGCGTTTTTAGGTATGATTAATTGAGCGGGTAAGGCTGTAGATTAAATGGCCTTGTGAATCAATAGCAAAGGAAGGAAGCCACCCGCCTCTGGACCAGCTCTAAGGCTTGCCAGCGGCTCGCCATGCATCACATTCCAGTCATGCATCATATGTCTGCCCTCTCTCTGTTATGCATCACCTGCCCATTGCCACCCACCATTCATGCATCACTCACTGATTATTCATGCATCATCAACCCACCATCCACACATCTCTCACCCAGCTATGCATCTTCAACCCACCATTCAGACATCTCTCACCCACAATCAATGCATCCTCAACCCACCATCCACACATCTCTCACCCACAGTCAATGCATCCTCAACCCACCATTCACACATCTCTCACCCACAGTCAATGCATCCTCAACCCACCATCCACACATCTCTCACCCACAGTCAATGCATCCTCAACCCACCATCCACACATCTCTCACCCACAGTTAATGCATCCTCAACCCACCATCCACACATCTCTCACTCACAGTTAATGCATCCTCAACCCACCATCCACACATCTCTCACCCACAGTTAATGCATCCTCAACCCACCATCCACACATCATTCACCCATCAACTATGTATGCAACACTCACTCACCATCCACACATCACTCACCCATCCAGACACCACTCACCCATCCACACATCACTCACCCATCAACTATGTATACAACACTCACTCACCATCCACACATCACTCACCCATCAACTATGTATACCTCACTCACCCATCCACACATCATTCACCCATCAACCACACATCCCTCACCCATCAACTATGTATACAACACTCACTCATCATTCACCCATCAACCACACCTCACTCACCCATCAACTATATATACAACACTCACTCACCATCCACACATCACTCACCCATCAACCACACATCACTCATCCATCAACTATGTATACAGCACTCACTCACCATCCACACATCATTCACCCATCAACCACACCTCACTCACCCATCAACTATGTATACAACACTCACTCACCATTCACACATCACTCACCCGTCCACCACACCTCACTCACCCATCAACTATGTATACAGCACTCACTCACCATCCACACATCACTCACCCATCAACCACACATCACTCATCCATCAACTATGTATACAGCACTCACTCACCATCCACACATCACTCACCCATCAACCACACATCACTCATCCATCAACTATGTATACAACACTCACTCACCATCCACACATCACTCACCCGTCCACCACACCTCACTCACCCATCAACTATGTATACAACACTCACTCACCATCCACACATCATTCACCCATCAACCACACATCACTCATCCATCAACTATGTATACAACACTCACTCACCATCCACACATCATTCACCCATCAACCACACATCCCCCACCCATCAACTATGTATACAACACTCACTCACCATCCACACATCATTCACCCACAGTCAATGCATCATCAACCCACCATACACACATCATTCACCCATCAACCACACGTCACTCACCCATCAACTATGTATACAACACTCACTCACCACTCACACATCATTCACCCATCAACCACACATCAACCACACATCACTCACCCATCAACTATGAATACAACACTCACTCACCATCCACATCACTCAACCATGCATCACTCACCCATCAACCATCTACACAATCACCCACTCACTCACTCAACCATGCAGCATGGCCACCACCTGGGGCCTTCCAGCGATTCACTAGGCATCATATTCTCACCGGGCATCACATTTCTGCTCACTTCTTATCATGCACCATCTGACCTCTGCCACGAACGCTGTCTTTGCCACACACTCATGCACACATACACACACGCCCACACACACACGCCCACACACACACACACACACACATACACACACACACGCGTGCCCTCCTCTCAGTAAAGACACACACTTATTAGATAATGTAAGCCTTACAAGCCTCTAATCTTTTCAAGTGTCTAATACTTTCAGCTTCCCAAAATTGTCATGTGCTTAAAGCTTTTTAAACTGCCTAAACTAGGGGCGGTGGGGCGTTTGGCAACTACGCCGCCGACAACCTCCTACCGCTATCGAACTGCCCGCACCACCATCAACCATCACCGCCACCATTACTTTTCCCACACCTCCCGCCGTAACGGATCGCTACGCTACCCCAAATTCATGACACACATTAGACGTCCAAGGCAAACCCCCTATGTGTTTGTCCTCATCGTGGTGTGCGTGTGTGCGTGTGTGTGTGTGTGTGTGTGTGTGTGTGTGTGTGTGTGTAAGGGATATAATGGGTGACGGGGGTGTTGCAAGAGATGCATGCAGGGTGGGGTGTTGTTGCAAGAGATACCAGGAAGGGATACGGGGAAGAAGTGGTTATGTTGCAGGAGATGCAGGGAAGGGATGGTGGTGTTTGCAAGAGATGCAGGGAGGGGGCGGGAGTTTGCAAGGGATTCATGGAGATGGGTTGCAAGGGATTCAGGGAGATGGGTTGCAAGGGATTCAGGGAAGGGGTATTGCAAGAGATTCAGGGAAGGGATAGGGGTGTTGCAAGACCTTTTCAAAGGGGGTGAAGTATTGCAAAGGGGTTGCAGTGGATTCAGGGAAGGGGTGTTGCAAGAGATTCAGCCAAGTGGGCTGGGGTGTCAGGGATTCAAAAAGGGGATTGGTATGTTGCAAGGGATTCAGAGGGGTATTGCAAGCGATTTGGGGATGGGGGTGATGCATCAGATTCAGATAGGGGTAGGTTGCAAAGGATGAAGGGGGTGGCAGAGTTGCAGGAGATTTAGGGAGGGGTTTGTTGCAGTGAAAAAGATTCAGGGAGGGGATGGTGGTGTTGCAACAGATTCAGGGGGAGTGCTTGTTGCAGAAGATTCAGGGAGGGGGTGTTGTAACAAGAAATCCAGGGAGGGGTGTTGTTGCAGGGGATTTAGGGATGGTGTGTTGTTGCAGGAGATTCAGGGAGGGGTTGTTGCAGGAGATGCAGGGAGAGTGTTGTTGCAGGAAATTCATGGATGAGGTGTTCCAGGAGATTCAGGGAGGGATGAGGTGTTCTAGGAGATTCAGGGAGGGGTGTTGTTGCAGGAGATTCAGGGAGGGGGTGTTGCAGGAGATGCAGGGAAGGAATGGCGGTGTTGTAAGAGTTCCTACTCACCGAGTCCGCCCACCATCCACAGCCCATACCCCATATCATTAACACCCGCATTGATTGGTCCTGCTAGTGCTAGGGTTACACATGAGGCTACTCACTTATTCACTCAGTCAATTCTTTATTTTTCTTCCTTTGTTGCGTTCAGTCATGAATCACACCTCACAGGGAGTGTGTTCTTTTCTTCTTTCAACAAAAAATTCCCTTTTTTATTTTTTTTTTGCGCAGCGATCAAAACTCCATTCTTCACTATCTAAACGCCCAGACATGCGCACTCTGGTGGCAGGAAAATTGGAGGCGGGAGTAGACCTATAGAAGCGCCGTCTAAAATACTGCCGATTACAGTGCTTCTTTTGTGTGGGTGTGGGTGTGTGTGGGTGTGTTTTTGTCGTTTTTTTTCTATGTTTGCTATGTAGTACTCGTGGCGCAAGATAATGGCTGGCCCCTGGCTCTCAGCCGGTGCTTTTCTGAAAACAAATCATGGAAATCTGTAAGCAATTTGTGGAAGTCATTTATGCAGATGGAAATGCTAAAGCGTCTAATGCGTTTCATCAAAGCTGTGGAGTGGTGTGGCTTCAGTGTCATCGCAATCCTTATAAAAGAACATCCATAAAGTGCCTGTCACACATCACCGGATTGATTACCGGACACATCCGGACAAAGAATTTTCTAGTCCGATGGTATTCGGTTTCAAAATGTACCGAAATGTGTCCAAATGTTGCACTTTCCACCGGACGAAATGGATGCTAAACAGACAAGGAACGTACATTAACGAATACCCACTGGACGATAACCGGACGACAACCGGGTGTCAAATGGATGGACCAAACATTAACCAATAGGCACTGGACTGTCACGGACGCATCGAAAGAAACTGACGGACCGAATTCCCCCAACACCATCAACGGACTATTCAGGAAGCAAACCGGAAATGTAACGGATGGGTAACGGACATGAACCAGACTAAACGGACCCACCAACCATACATGTTAGTCCGGCGGTGTCCGGTACAAGTTTTGTGCACATTCAAAACTTGCCACCGGACACGCCGGATGCGTACCGTATATAAACCGTACATTGCCGTATTTCACCGGACAGTGTCTGTTTTCTATCCGTTTCCCCAATCCGGTGATGTGTGATCGGGCCTTTAGAGAAAGGAATCTCACACGACATGGATTCATTGGTGGAAAAACGCTCATCATTACTGCATGCACCATTTAAACAGAACAATTTTATTATTTTATTCCCGCCTTGCCTGAAGAGGCGCTATATGGCCTGCGTGTTTCTTGTTCCTTGGCGGACTGTTTTAGTGTTGAGTGTCAGTATCGCCATAGTAACTAGAGCCTTGATAGCCCCCCAGGGGGCGCAAATGCGCGCGCAGCTTCCCCCCCTCCCCCTCCCCCCCACACTACACACACACACGCTCGCACACACACACACATACACACACACACATACATACATACATACATACATACATACATACATACATACATACATACATACATACATACATACATACATACATACGTACATACATACATACATACATACATACATCATCATCATCATCATGCTGTCGGTCGGAATGCGACAAAGACTGCTTTTATTTCTTAACCGCCGCTATTTTGTGCGGTTGTGCATTTCATAAAAGCTGCTTGCAAAGTGTTGAAGTGCTGTTGGCTTTTGCAAGTTACTAGCAGCACTCTCTCGGGGAGCAAATAGAGGTCTCACACCGGCAAGAACACGTCAAGACAGGTGCAAACTATTTGTCCCTGCAGTGGCTGGTCGGGAGATGTTGGGAGTTCCATTCATCACCGCCCTTAATGCTGCCTCGGAAGCATGGTTTTCTGTTAGGGTTTGCTCCCTTAGCCTTTGGTTCTATCAAGTACCTGTACACCACAAGGCAGTGGTTTATAACTTTGCAAGGCAGGGGCGTCAAACTCCCTGAGGTATTTTAGCAGGTAGGTACTGCAATACCCGCAATACCTGCAGTAAGTAATCAGTTAATAACAAACCTATTTTATATGCTCTCCAGCTTAGTTTGTTTAATTAATGCTTCTAATTCCAGACTTTTCATGTGAACTTCAAACAAAGCTCATTTAAAGCTGCATAGTTGGATGAAAGCATCAACTTGCCCCCAGCCTAATCAACAAAGGTTGGTTAGTTGTTGGAGTTTTACGTCCTGGCAATAGCTAAGGTCATATCAGGATGGGGATAAACAAAGGTGTATCAAACAGGGAGTGCACAAGAATGTCTTAGCTCTCCATCTAAAGACTGATGTACATACATACATACATACATACATATATTCCCCCACGAGCAGTTAAGCTGTATTCACACGGGCAAGTTAAAACGCCTCACGCAAAACCACTTGCCTAGTTCGACTCAGATTTGCCGTGTGAACGCACGCCTGAGGCGTTTTAGGGCTGAATCGATTCATATAAATCGTTTAATGTAAAACGCTTCGCTAGGTGGTATACAGGAAGCGATCCATGTTGAAACGTTTTATCTTGCCCGTGTGAACGCATATGAAGCGATTTAGGACGTCACACGCATGCGCAGTCGAGACCTTGGTTTGTTGACTTTCCGATCGATCTAGAGCGCATATTATATAATTTAATTAATGAAACCGGTATCTATGCACAGATATTTTTTTCATCATTTATTTTTAGGGTTTCACTGCCCAGCAGAAGTTTTGACCGTTCCAAACCAATACAATTAATTAAATACATATCTAGGTTGAATCCACTCTCTCGTGGTGGCGCTGGTCACACTGGACTTGCTCATGCGCAGATATCGACTTCCGGCCCAAGTACTGCCCGTATGAACGCGCATCTAAATCGCTTCATATGATGCGCCTTGCCTAGATCGCTTTACATTTTGCCCATGTGAATACAGCTTATGGTTGCTTTCAAACTCAACAAGGGGTCTGGTCCCACACGCGGCATGGTACTTTGCTGTATGCACTGGCAGTTTGCTTGTTTATTGGTGTTTTACGTCCTGACAACATCTAAAGTCACATCAGGACGGGCAGCGGCGTGTGACAGTGCGCACTCACGGTGACTTTATAGTGCTGCCCCACTGGGAGACCTATGCCGCCGGCACCATGACCGGATATCACACACTCAAGTCACATTATCGTGATACTGAGCTAACCAGTTGCACTGGCAGTACAATTATGTGTGCACATTGCGTACACTGTCGCACCGCTGCCTCCCCCCGCCCCCTCCCCCTTTGTGGCATTGTTAGTCACCGGAAGTCGCCGAGACAAAAGAACAATGACGCAGAACGCTCGGCGGTGCACCTCTGCTGAAAGATCTGCTCCTTCGTCATATGTGATAAGATCATACAATTTAAATGAAGCCAACTTGCTTGATCACGTTCTTGGCCCTGGGCGGACCTTATGCGCGAGAGGAGAGCGGGGAAGCTGTGCATTTTGAGTTAGTTTGGGCAACTCATTTACTAGTTGTTGTCAGGTGTAATTGCCCTGGTTACTTTTATTTTTCGTCCGTATTGAATCTGTTGGTGGGTTTTCTCCCACAACAGGTGTGGCCTTGATTTGATCCTTTCAGCACCCGGATTCAGGGTTTCGGGCAGAAAATAATTTGAGGGTACGCAGAATTGGGGGGGGGGGGGGGGGGGGCAGGGGTCTGGTGGCTTTGTTGACTCGGGCTCCTTGAATAACCTTAAAAAAATGCTGAAAGATCTGCTCCTTCGTCATATGTGATAAGATCATACAATTTAAATGAAGCCAACTTGCTTGGTCACGTTCTTGGTCCAGGCCGGACCTTATGCACGAGAGGAGAGCGGGGAATCTGTGCATTTTGAGTTAGTTTGGGCAACTCATTTACTAGTTATTGTCAGGTGTAATTGCCCTGGTTACTTTTATTTTTCGTGCGTATCGAATCTGTTGGTGGGTTTTCTTCCACAACAGGTGTGGCCTTGATTTGATCCTTTCAGCACCCGGATTCAGGGTTTCGGACAGAAAATAATTTGAGGGTATGCAGAATGGGGGTGGGGGGGGGGGGGGCAGGGGTCTGGTGGCTTTGTTGACTCGGGCTCCTTGAAGAACCTTAAAAAAATGCTGAAAGATCTGCTCCTTCGTCATATGTGATAAGATCATACAATTTAAATGAAGCCAACTTGCTTGGTCACGTTCTTGGTCCAGGCCGGACCTTATGCACGAGAGGAGAGCGGGGAATCTGTGCATTTTGAGTTAGTTTGGGCAACTCATTTACTAGTTATTGTCAGGTGTAATTGCCCTGGTTACTTTTATTTTTCGTGCGTATCGAATCTGTTGGTGGGTTTTCTTCCACAACAGGTGTGGCCTTGATTTGATCCTTTCAGCACCCGGATTCAGGGTTTCGGACAGAAAATAATTTGAAGGCACGCAGAATGGGTGGGTGGGGGGGGGGGGCAGGGGTCTGGTGGCTTTGTTGTCTCGGACTCCTTGAAGAACCTTGAAACTATATATATCCGACCAATTTGAGGGTACAGAGTTATACCATCAGACAATATTACAGGTAGAGAATTTCTACCCATCTTACCCTCTGCCAAAAATCCTGCCTTTAATCTTACACAGGACTAGCTTCAGATTATTTAGTTTATAACGAAGTGGAATATACCACTATGTGGCTAATATAATGAATATTTATTACGAAATTGAGGATTGAGGATTTGTCTGGAGGACGGGTATTGACTGAAGCGAATGCGTGGCCGATGTAGGTCCTATTGGTGTGAGAGCCTCAAACCCCAAATTCACGCGATGCGGCATTAAGGGTCGTATTCACGGCGAATATGGTTATCCAATATTACATTTCTTGGATTGAATGGATACCGGTATAGGTACAGGGGGCGGGTGGCATCAGCGGTGCTTAGAGATTAATTTAGCATTTCTTTTTTTTAAACACCAACATTGTATTTATTTATATATGCTACTATCAGTGGTAATCCCTCCTCGCCATGCATTATATAATGCATGGCGTTAAAAAAACTGAACCAAACCGGTTATTTATAAGCTGGTGATCTCTACTCGCCTATATATTTATATATATATATATATATATATATATATATATATATATATATATATATATATATATATAATTAATTTACAACTCCTCGACAGCTGGAGGGGGTGGGCACTCCACCAATGCGTCTGTGGAGGAAGTAGGAAAAGTATATATATTCCCTTAGCATTTACACTCCGTATATTATAATATTATTTATATATATATATATATTATATATATATATATATATATATATATATATATATATATATATAATATACATCACCACAGCAACTATATACAAGTGTAGGGATAGCTAGATGGTTCCACTGTGCGTGGCTCCGCCGGTAGTAAGGGTTCTAATCGCTAGGTGGCGCGCGGCGCAGGTCCTCGCCCACTGTCCGGACTCTGTACTGGGCGTCACTGCCTGCCCGACCTGCGTTATTTAGAAGCTGGTAATCCCTACTCGCCCCCCCCCCCTCTCTCTCTCTCTCTCTCTCTCTCTCTCTCTCTCCCTCCCTCCCCCTCCTCCTTCTCCTCTCCTCTCCTCTCCTCTTTCTCTCCTCTCTCTTCTCTCTCTCCTCTCTCCCCCCTCTCCCCCCTCTCTCCCTTCTCTCCCCTCTCCCCTCTCCCCCTCCCCTCTCTCCTCTCCCCCTCCCCTCTCTCTCCTCTCTCCCCCCCTCTCTCTCTCCCTATATTATATATATATATCTTTCAAAAACCTAAACCGGTTATTTATAAGCTGGTAATCCCTACTCGCCGAGCTGCTCTCTGTGACTACCAGTATTACTGCTGCATTTCCACTACTTCCGGCGCGTCTTCCTTAAGCAGAATTGGCCGACATTAAACTTAGCATGCATACCCAAATCTGTCGATTTCACCTAGGGCGTTATTGAGCAGGTAGTAGCCGGGATGGGAGTGGTGGTGATTGGGTGGTGGTGGTGGTGGTAGTGGTGATATTGAGGGTGGCACTGATTTTGAGTTTCACTGATGTTGAGGGTGGTGGTGATATTGAGGGTGGTGGTGGTGATATTGAAGGTGGTGGTGGTGGTGATATTGAGGGTGACTGATATTGAAAGTGGTGATATTAAGGGTGACAGTTATATCAAGGATGGTGGTGATAGTTGAGGGTGGCAGTGATATTGAGGGTGGTGGTGATATTGAGGGTGATGGTGATATTGAGGGGGGTGGTGATATTGTAGTGATCTGCGCTGGCCTCTCAGGCAAGTAACCACATAGACAGGTAGGCGTGGGTAGTGTGTTGATATCAGGGAGCCTAGGTGGTGTAATGGTTAGCACACTGGCCCGGAATGCAAAGAGATGTGGGTTCGAGTCCCGCTCTAGGCACAATATTTCCCATTTTCATCACCCCCCCCATCACACTGGTGCCGCGACCAGGATCCTGTACAAGCTGACCAGGATCCTGTACAGGATCCTGTACAAGCGGTGTGTGTGTTGTGTGTGTGCGCATTGTGTGTCTGGGGGCTGTGTATGGTGGGATGTGTGGATGTGGTCATGTTGCTGCCCCTTGTACACTATACCAGGATCCTGTAAAAGCTATGCGCTGTATGGTTGTTGAACCTACCCTGTGTATGTGTTCGTGCATTGCCTGTAGGTATGTAATTGTAAACATTAAAAGACTTACAATTCCAGGGGGACGAGTGTAGTGGTCTGGGCTGGCCTCTCAGGCAAGTAATGACATAGGCAGGTAGGTCGTGTGATGGTTAGCACACAGGCCTGGAATGCAAAGAGATGTGGGTTCGAGTCCTGCTCTAGGCGCAATATTTCCCATTTTCACCCCCCCCCCCATCACAATAGTGGTATTGAAGGTGGTGGTGGTGATATTAAGGGTGATGGTGATATTGAGGGTGGTGTTGATAATTGAGGGTGGTGGTGATATTGAGGGTGGTGGTGATATTGAGGGTAGTGGTGATATTGAAGGTGGTAGTGGTGATATTAAGGGTGACAGTGATATTGAGGGTGGTGGTGATAATTGAGGGTGGTGGTGATTTTGATGGTGATAGTGATATTGAGGGTGGTGGTGATATTGAGGGTGACTGATATTGAAGGTGGTGGTGGTGATATTAAGGGTGACAGTGATATTGAGGGTGGTGGTGATAATTGAGGATGATGGTGATATTGAGGGTGATGGTGATATTGAAGGTGATAGTGATATTGAGGATGACTGATATTGAAGGTGGTGATATTAAGGGTTACGGTAATATTGAGGGTGGTGGCAATATTGATATTGTGGTAATATTGAAGGTGGTGGTGGTGATATTACGGGTGGCGGTGATATTGAGGGTGGTGGTGATGATGCCAGGTAAAGGGACGGTAGACTTATATGAAACGCTTTTATTTCATTTTATTTTTTATTTTAAAAAGTTTATTTTGAAATTGCCCGGTGGTGGTGGGCTGTGATAATGGCAGGCGGTGAGGGCGGCGCGTGCGTGGGGCGGAGGACGGGGCGGCATGCTAAACGCGTTATGTATGGCTCGCTCTGATCGATGTGTACACAAATTGGTGGGAAATTCACCGGATACAGGGCGCGCCACGCCCGCTCGCTAAACGGCCAGTTTAGAATAATTTACCAACGCATGGTCGGGCGCCCAGGACCCGGTCGCCTCCTTATGAATACTAGTAGATGGCGCCGGTCAAAGTTTTTATCAGGCAGAGTTGGCGGTGTGTGTGTGAGAGAGGGCCGTGTGTGTGTGGAGGGGTGTGTGTGTGTGTGTGTGTGTGAGGGCCGTGGGTGTGAGGGCGGTGTGGGGGGGGGTCTGAGTGCTGTGGGGGGGGGGGGGTGGGGGTTGTGTGTGTGCGTGTTGTGTGTCTGGGGGCTGTGTGTGAGTGTGAGGGCTATGTGTGTGGGTTGTGTGGTGTGACGTGTGTGTGAGCGTTGTGTGTGTGTTGTGTGTGTGAAGGTCGTGTGTGGGATGTGTGACGTCTGTGTGTGTGGTGTGTGTCTGTGTGTGAGGGCGGTGTGTAGGCTGTGTGTGTGAGGGGGTGTCTGTGTTGTGTGTGTGCGCATTGTGTGTCTGGGGGATGTGTGTGAGTGTGAGGGTTGTGTGTGTGTTGTGTGTTGTGCTCTGTGTGTGGTGTGTGTGAGGGCTGTGTGTGGATGTGTGACGGCTGTGTGTGGGGTGTGTGTGTCTGCGTGTGTGAGGGCGGTGTGTAGGCTGTGTGTGTGTGGGGGGGGGGGGGGGGAGGGTTGTGTGGGGGTTGTGTGTGCACATTGTGTGTCTGGGGGCTGTGTGTGAGTGTGAGGGCTGTGTGTGTGGATTGTGAGTTGTGATGTGTGTGTGAGCGGTGTGAGGGCTGTGTGTGGGATGTGTGACGGCTCTGTGTGTGGGGTGTGTGTGTGTATGTGTGTGTGAGGGCTGTGTATGAGGGTTGTGGAGGGGGGTAAGGAGATCTGTTTAGAACGTCAGCAGAGGTGGTTGTTATTGCAATAAGCCGGGAGATATATGAGGATGGTTCTAATGAAGGGATGGGGAGAGGTTGTATTATTGTCGTGCTTTCTGGAGGGTCCGTTGTGCGTGGGGATGTGGCTATAATATTAATAGGAGACCGTGCTGTGCACTGTGCACTGTGCAGATTGGCACAGGCTGAGATAAAAGGGCATACAGTTGGTGTCTGAGTTATATATCTATTATATAATATAATAGTTATATATAACATATACCTGTTATATAGTATAATGAGTTATATATACATGTTGTTTAACATATAATAGTTATATAATAATTATATACAGCTAAATATAATAGTTATGCATAATAGTTTCATGTAACATATATAATATATAATATATTTATATAGAAAAAATATGGAAATATAAACAAATATATGTGACGTATAACGCATTGTGCAGGTATAAAAGCGTGGAAGGGAATTATTTCCTTATTATTATTACTTAGTATTATTACATAGTATTATTATACTATATATATACCAATCGGCTATGCTAATATAGATTATGTTACATGCCAATATAACATATATACACAATGTATATGGCCTCTCCAGGGTCCTACTGTACAATGCACATTACATATTCCACCCGGACGACACCCACAACACATGGCGGTCCGAAGGCGAGACAACTGAAAAAGTCAACAGTTGAGATGGCCATCGTGACTACTCATTCAAGTGGACTAGTCTGTATACGGCTGGCCAATTCAGTCCTGCCGATATTGTCATTCCGTCATATAGATATAGTGTCTTATCCAAGTGAGCAATCTCTTTTACGCGACTTAAATTAAAAAGAGATGTATAATTGTTTTAAGGCGGTAAAAGCGCATTGTGTTAGGCCTTAGTCACACTATGGCTTGCGACCACTTGCGACCAAAGCAACAACAAAAAGGTGAGAAAAACAATGGTCGACGATCAGTCGGTGATCTGTCGGTGCCCGGTCGCCGACGTCCGGGTGACCATTTTGGCCGCAAGGAGGTTGCAGATTCTGCACCAAATATTTCCTTGCAACCAAAATGGTTGTAAGGAGGTCACCAATCACTTTCAGAGCTACATTTGCTACAAGCTTTTTTTGTGGAGGATAATAGAGGGAATGCAATGCAGCAGCAGCGTTTAAGTTATATCCGGTCTTGGGAAGTCTTGGAGAAGGCCATAGGTATGTCACCTTGTCTTCAGGCTATCTGCGTATAGACTAGCTGCCCTGTTGGGATGTATGGTCTTGGTTGGTTGTTGGAGTTTTACGTCCTGGCAACATCTAAGGTCATATCAGGATAGGCACCGACTTGTGACAGTGCACACTCATGGTGACTTTATAGTGCTGCCCCACTGGGAGACCAATCCACCAGCACCATGACCTGATATCCCACTCAGTCACATTATCCTGACAATGAGCCAACCAGTCCTTGCCCTATCCTAATAATGCCGAGCGCCTGGCTAGGAAACCGACCAGTATACATTTTTAAGTCATTGGTTTGACTTGACCAGAGTTCGAACCGATGGGTTCGAATCCCAGGACCTACCAAAAACGGGAGACGGACGCTGAACTCATTCGGCCATCCCGTCTGGTCTTATGTCTGCATCACCTCTTGTGGGGCCTCCCAAGTGTGGGGGGGGGGGGGGGGGGGTGTTTTAAAGCTTGAATATTTATCTGTCGGACGAGGATTTCAGACAGGTTTCAGACAGAGTATCGCCACATCCCGTACCGTTCCTTCCAAGCTGGCTGACCGGTGTCTGCTGTTGGGTCGGCAGCTGGCTGCTGTTGGGCTGCCCTTAGGCCAAATAAAAGAAATTTAAGTTGGTGATCATCCTCTTGATCACACAAATCAGGGTTGGGCGGGCGTTTTTTAAATCTTTTTTTTGGTCTTTCTTTTGTGGGGTATGACGTAGATGTAATAAGTAACTATCATTAGTAAAGTTATGTTGGTCATGTTGCTGCCCCTTAGTTTAAGTTGAATTGCTGCTAGCCCAACGCATAGTTAAAAAAAAAAAAAAATTAAATCATGGGCGGGCGATTTTTCAGGCACGGGCGTGGTCGATCACCATTTTTATTTTGTTTGGCCTTATCCTGAATGGAGGTGAATTTCCACGAAAATGCTGCCATTCTCCCATAGACTTAGCTATGTCAGGAAATCGCGATAAAACACCGGAAGTCAGATTTCACCCAGTACTCTCTTCTTCTTTTCTCTGTGATCATTTTTATTGTAGAATTTTCCCACCATTGAAGAATGTAAGGGAATAATTACTAGGATAATGATACTAGCATCATTATTTACAGATGATTTCGCTATATATTTCCGCTTTTGTTGTTGTTGCTGGAGACCACTTTAATCTTCAACTCTTACTTGTGGTTAAATAACTAAAGTGTGTTTGTTCTAAAGACCCTGAAATATTAGCATGTTTTCTTTCCGATTACAAAAGGGTAACAATTTATGAGTGTGGGAAAACATAAATGGCTGGGAAAGAGATAGGCTCTGAGTTAATTACCCCCTCAAAAACAAAACCCACCAAAAAGTGCTTTCCACTTAGGCCAAAATGAAACGTTTTAAATAGAAAAAAAGCCTATAAAATGTAATTTTGTTTTGGAGTTGTGACATTTGATATCATCTCCTATTTGCTTTTTAAAAAAGAATTACACCACTGAATTTGGTAGCCACTGGCTTGTTTGTTATCACAGGAAGGCTGGGTTTGTGGTGAGATCGAAGGGCATTTGTGTGATTGGCATATTGAGTGGGAATAGGTGTTTTGTGTATATGTGAGGTACGTAGGAGCAGGGGCACTTGAAGTGTATGGACATACGGGACGCCCTTCGTTATATTGATTCAGGACCTTTGCTCAGCTCTCTAGACATGTGCAATATAATGGGACACCAGGGGGCGCGACACACACAGGCATGTGGTTTTAAAGGTGCATAGTCTGAGGAAAACATCAAATTCTCAAAACCAAAAAACTTATATAGACATAATTCTACGTATTCACCTTTGATACTGGTGCACTTATTAAGCATGTTTTGCTGCATAAAAGGTTGTAATAAGTCAATTTAATAGAACCTGTTACTACTGAAGTCTATAGTGCCAGAGTTTTGGCATGCTTGCCAAAATTAATTTAGCATGTTTTGACGTCAAATATCTCCAAAGTTAGCCATTTAAAATATAAATTACTTCAAACTAAACTAATATAGACTATAATGATTAGCATAAAGTATTTATCTCACAAAATGTCAGAAATTCAAAAGCATCGGACTATGCAACTTTAATATAGATATATAGTGTGTTGGTTGTTGGAGTTTTACGCCCTGGCAACATCTAGTTACGGTCATATCAGGATGGGTACCGACTTGTGACAGTGCGCACTCGGGGCAACTTTATAGTGCTACCCCACTGGGAGACCAGGCCACCAGCACCATGACCTGATATCCAACCCAGTCAAATTATCCTGACACTGAGCCAACCAGTCCTTGCCCTATCCTAATAATGCCGACCGCCTGGCTAGGAAGCGACAAGTATCAATTTTTAAGTCATTGGTTTGACTCGACCAGGGTTTGAACACATGGGTTGGTTTATATATATACAGTTTACCCGATGAACACTGAGGGATCCGTACTAATATGTTGACCCTGCTGAAGTTGATCATCTTCACACAAGCTATTTATAGCATTGTCCCAGCCCATAGACTATTGCTCGTCTGCTGCATACCCAATATGTTGATGGGCCTCGTCCCCACCAATCGGGCCGTCTTCCTAAGGAGCACTGTCTGCCAGGACAACAATGTACAGATGCACCATTTTATCTCAGGCTGCCATCAGCAGTCTAGTCTACTGCTTTGTGTCACACCATAATCATAAGGAATTGCTCAAGTGTTGGTCCATGCCACTGTTCCCAATAGCCGACCTGCTTAAACTAATTACCTATTTCAAGTAATTGGTCGCTAAAGTGAAAAGTATTGTCTAGCTTCCTAAAGAATTGTAAACTTTTCAAATTAGGTAATATTACTCTTTATTATAGACACTGTACAACAGACACACCTTCTTGATTTTGCTGAATTTGATGTGCACTTCTGGCGTGTCTTCGACCGCTGATGTCATGAAGAATTCACCCGAGTCATCCATTACACCAATCGATTCACAGAAATATTGAGATCGACTGCAGAGGAAACTGTTCTGAAAACCTCATTACTTCCCAAACATCTGACATCTCTCCACATGGTTGCATGATGGCTGTAAAGGGGCTATTAGGTACCATAGAAAAGCTCACAGAAGACCAACTGCTGGGAAATATGGTGCCCTTTAGAATTCTGTGAGCTTGTACTCGCAGAATGATCAAAGAAGCATGAAGACAGAACTGGAGTTGATTTGTTTCTGGCATCAACATGCATACACCATTTGGCAAAATCAAAAGAAGGGGAGGTGGCTCCTCTGTAATCCAGCACTTGAAGCGCAATGGCACCATTCTCACTCGATGAAATAAGTGAAGAACTAGTTCATGCCTTTGCCAGGAACTTATTTCCTGTGTTTTCTAGCCATCAAGGTTCCAGGACCGAAAGCTCCTACAATTTTCCTCTGGTGGCCATAAGCAGCATAATTCCTCATTTAACATAGGGTAATCGAACTGTCCTTTAGAGATCTCGCATGATACCATGGTTGGTACTGATAAGATCCATTATCAGTTTTTAATACACCTCCCTAAATCTGCACTGAAAGTTGTTGTTTTAACTCTTTAACAACATTTGGGAATTGAGTGTCTTCATCACCTCTTCGCGGGGTATTACAGTGATACCAACAGCTACCATCCTATCGCCTTCACAAGCTGCATCTCTAAAAGCATGGGTTGTATTGTAAACAAACTGCCTTGTTTGGCTACTGGAGTCAGAGCATCACCTGTCTGTCCTCCAATGTGGCTTCAGACAAGGCCATAGCACACTTGACTATTTGGTCTGTATGGAGACCTTCAGAGGAGATGCCATCAGTAAAAAAAGAACATATTGTGGCCATGCTTTTCGATTTACAAATAGATTACGACACCACATTGCAAATGCCATTATGAAGGAACTTCATGCAATGGTCATTCATGGTCGAATGCCTATTTTCTTGCGGAATATTCTAGCTCAGTGATGTTCAATGTTTGTGTGAAGACTATAACTCCCGTGATCAGGAACTAGGAGTTCCCCGCTGAAGTATACTATCTGTGAGACCCTTTTGAGTCAAAACCAACAGCATTGTTGCTGTTGGGATAAAGGGGGTCTCCTGTGGTATTTTCATTGATTTTGGAATTTATTTGAGTGGTACTAATATGACTGTCAATAAGCAGCAGTTGCAACATTGTAATAATGGGTTTCACTTTTGGTATGTTGTGAATAAGTTTTAATTCTCCAACTTCCAAGGCGAGGACCATCCTAGAATGCATGCAGAAACTCCAGAGAATGCATGCAGAACCAGAGCCGACCCTTGATGGTCCATTAAAATGGTCAAGGAGACCATGTTTTTGGGCCTGTTTCTCGTGGTACACATTAAGTACCTCAGACACTGTATGACTGAGACTTATGTTGTAATGTGTCTAGGTGATGCACAAATGATTATGCGGATATTAATTGTGGAAGCTTCACCAATCTATAATCCTTCTACCTGATTATTCATCAAACCGAACTGGTGGTGGGCCCCACCGCGCATCTATTTCTCTAACCACTCCCGACCCACACATCCAGCCTTTGTATAAATCAACCACACACACACTGACTCACACCTACACCCACACACATACACACACACCCTCACACACACATACAGGCACAGTTTCGATGCGTGGGTGGGAGGTACATGCATAGCCACTCTTGCTGTCTGAGTATGGTGAGGCCTTTCTCCCCAAAGAGGTACTAAACACGTTACACGACACTGTAGTACCGGGCGATTCCGCAAGGTGGCGCACATTCGGACAAAGGCATATTGCGCCTCTGCTGGCGCACCGGGGCATCCATAACGCACTATCATATGCCGAACATTTCACTAAAAAGAAACCACAACAAAACGCCCATAATTCACAGTTGTCATAATTATTTGTCTTCTTTAAAAAAAAAAAAAATTGTGTTATTTGTCACATCGACAGCACAATTAAATACTACAAATGGTAAGACCATAATCCAGTAACATAAATAATAGTAACTTTTGGTAATCTTTCAGCCAATTTCTGGTATTGAGGCATGTTCAAGTGTTTTTATTTTGGGCAGAGATCACCGCCGGACACTAAGTGAACTTCGCCGCTGATAGGAAGAGGAAACTGTGCGTCGTGTATGGATGACAGCTTTTAGCCGTCAGTGCTATGCTTTACGCCTCTTTTGCCACAGTGCCGAAATTCCCTGGTTGGCGAGCGTACATATTTCAGGCAATTATGGCTGGGGTGGGGCGGGGTAGTCTTTGTAGTGCTACTGCTAGGCGGCCATCATCCGTCCGTTTCTCATTCCTAACAGACCAATGACCTGAAGGAACGCTAGGACGCCTTTCAGGGCCATCACCCTCCCAGCCCCCCCCCCCCCCCCCCACACACACATATTATACCTAATCAGCAGTCCGGCGATCTAGATCAGTTATCAATATGTATGTATACATTTATATATGTATGTATGCATTCATGTATATGGCAACCAGTGGTCCACAACTGGTTCATCAAAGGCTGTGTGGTATGTGCTGTCCTGTCTGTGGGAAAGTGCATATAAAAGACCCCTTGCTGCTTCTCGGAAAGAGTAGCCTATGTGGCGGCAGCGGGGTTCCTCCAAAGAAATATGTCAGAATGACCATATGTTTGACATCCAATAGCCGATGATATGAAAATCAATGTGCTCTAAAGGCGTTGTTAAATAAAACAAGCTTTACTTTCATGTATATGGGTATATATCATATGCCATATAATCTACTATATAGGTACAGATAGTGGCTGCTTGCTGATACTTTATATGGCGTAGATAAAAGATTCGCCCTATCAAGATTAGGGGTGAATGACAACCCTGTCTAAATCGGACCAAAAAACTGCTTCAGTAAGAATTAACTGTGGATGTGGTGGTTCCAGCGTGCAGTTTTGATCTATATTGGTGTAAAGTTGAGAAATTGTGAGAGAATGCAAGAAACCAAAATGGCGGCTACAAAAAGCTCTCGATTTTACTTTTACAGTCTATTATTAATCTACATAATTTCATCAATTTAATCACCCCACAAATTGAGGGCTATGATAGATAACTATTTTAACAACATATTTAGCACATTAGATTGCAAAATCATGTAGTTATTTCTATAACCCACCCTTCCAGCACTTTTCCCCAATGGATTCTTTAAGCAGCCCTTTCCTGGGAACAGTGCTACGGGAGAAACACAAATTTGCCGGGAGAATGTTCATGGTACTACTGTCACCTATCCTGTGTGACCTACGAGTTCATGAAATATTCCCCAGCTTACCACCAAGCAATCGTCAATCTCAGTGTTCGCAGCTTCCAACACCTTTACAACGCGAAGGGTGTGTGTGTGATCTCCAGCAATTAACATTATTATATAGAATGGCCGGCAAGCGGTGTGAGCACGACGCCACCGGAAGCTGCTCCGAGCAGCTTACAAGCGGAGCATGATATAACCAGAAGCTGCCCCGAGCTGCTACCAGAAACTGCGCTGAATATCTCGCAAGCATGGCATGACGATACCAGAAGCTGCCTCTAAATATCTCGCAAGCAGAGCATGATGATACCAGAACCTGCCTCTGAATATCTCGCAAGCAGAGCATGATGATACCATAAGCTGCCTCTGAGTATCTCGCAAATAGAGCATGATGATACCAGAAGCTGCCTCTGAATATCTTGCAAACAGAGCATGATGATACCAGAAGCTGCTTTGAGCTTCTCGCAAGTGGAGCATGACGCTACCAAAAACTACTCCGAGCAGCTCACAAGCGGAGTATGATGCTAGCAGAAACTGCTCCGAGAAGCTTGCAAACGAAACGCAATGCTGCTTGCTGGAAGCGGAGCAAGGGGATACCAGAAGCTGCTCTGAGTATATTGCAAGCGGAGCATGATACTACCAGAAGGTGCTCCGAGTATGTCGCAAGCGGAGCATGCTGCTGGCAGAAGCTGCTCCGAGCATCTCTCAGGCAGAGTATGATGCTACCAGGAGCTGCCTCGAGCATCTCGCAAGTAGAGCACGATACTACCAGAAGCTGCTCCATTCAGCTCACAAGTGGAGCACAACGCCACCGGAAGCTGCTCCGAGCAGCTCACAAGTGGAGCACAACGCTACCGGAAGCTGCTCCGAGCAGCTCACAAGTGGAGCACAACGCCACCGGAAGCTGCTCCGAGCAGCTCACAAGTGGAGCACAACACTACCGGAAGCTGCTCCGTTCAGCTCACAAGCAGAGCATGACATAACCGGAAGCTGCTCCGTTCAGCTCACAAGCGGAGCACAACACTACCAGAAGCTTCTCCATGCTCCACTTGTGAGAAGCTGCTCACAAGTGGAGCACGACACTACCGGAAGCTGCTCCATGCTGTTCACAAGCAGAGCAGGATACTACCGGAAGCTGCTCACAAGCAGAGCAGGACACTACTGGAAGCTGCTCACAAGCAGAGCAGGACACTACCGGAAGATGCTCACAAGCAGAGCAGGACACTACCGGAAGATGCTCACAAGCAGAGCAGGACACTACTGGAAGCTGCTCACAAGCAGAGCAGGACACTACCGGAAGATGCTCACAAGCAGAGCAGGACACTACCGGAAGCTGCTCACAAGCAGAGCAGGACACTACTGGAAGCTGCTCCGTGCAGCTCACAAGCGACCCTCTTCTGCATTTGTGGCGCCGCTCCTTCCCGAATCAGAGCGCTGCAACTTGACGTGTATATGAATCCAGTCATATTTATTCAGTTGGCCACTGGAAAGCACTATCATGTCCCCGTACAGAAAAACTTAAATTAAAAAATTTAAATATTTAAAAAAGAGCCGCCACTCCCGGTGACGGATCGGTTATAGATCATATCGGGTCCCGTGTCGATTTTATGCATGATTGATCCGCACCTGCATGAATGAATACACACACACACACACACACACACGCACGCACGCACGCACGCACGCGCGCACGCACTCACGCACACACACACTACAGACTCAGACCAGTGTTAGAGCCATAGCCAGATTCAGTTTTACTTATTTTATTTATGTTTATATTTATATCTTATGGTTAATGACATATGTGGAACTAGAAAATGAGTAGGGTTAATCAGATATTGGTTATGTATTTCTCTGAAATAAATGTCCGTTGACACATTTGGCATTTTAATATCCAGAACAAGAATTAATAATGGTGATGTAGCTATCAGCCTGAAAGTGACTGATTGTTTTGTGTGGAATTGTATGTTTGTTAGCCCAAAATGTTTAACTATGGTTAGTTTTGTCTTAGATATATTCATCAGATCATTATATTGCACGTGTGCATCCATGTTTATTGCAAATTGTTATATATTTCTATTAATTTTGAATAAAGTTTTGCCCTACGCGTATTGGCAAACTCAATGGCTGGACGCCTTCGCTTTGCTCTCAACGCCGTTTTCAGCGCATGCGCAGTCGGAATGATGATCTCGTCTTTTACTACATATATAATTATTTGTTTGTTTGTTTTTGTTTTACGTCCTAGAAACATCTAATGTGATGTCAGGACGGGAACCGATTTGTGACAGTGCACACTCATGGTGACTTTATAGTGCTGCCCCACTGGGAGACCAGGTCGCCGGCACCATGACCCAATATCGTACACAGTCACATTACCCTCATACTGTGTGTATGTGTATGAAGCCTTGTCAGCAAGCAGCCTGGCGGATAAAACGCCACACACATACATTGCACTAACCAGTCCTTGTCCTATCCTATTAATGCCAAGCGCCAGGCTAGGGAGCGACGAGTATCAATTCTATAAGTCATTGGTTTAACTCGCTGTGATTCGAACTCCCGACCTTCCGCACGGGAAGCCTGCGATGTACCGATTCTGCCACTGCGTCCGGTATATCTACAATTGTTATACTCTCCTACATACCTGCAATTGCTACAATTACATGACACTTTAACGATACCACTTACCAGTAAAAAGCCTAACGGTAACATCAGCATTATACTTTGGCCACCCACCGGGTGCAGTGACCTAATCGGTAGAGCGCGGACTTTGCATGTGGAAGGTCGGTAGTCAACCCAATGACTTTAAAATTGATACTTGTTGCTTCCTAGCCTGGCGCTCGGCATTAATAGGATAGGGCAAGGACTGGTTAGCTCAATGTGACTGAGTGGGATATTATGGCATGGTGCCAGTGGCCTGATCTCCCAGTGGGGCACCACTATAAAGATGTCATGAGTGTGCACTGTCACAAGTCGGTACCCGTCCTGATATAACCTTAAATGTTGCTAGGACATAAAACAACCACAAACAAACTACTTTGACCCCACGTTTCACAAGAGAAGGGTAATTCACCCCAGGTGTCCAAGGCTCATACTTCCACTCTACCCCTCCCACTGGCAAGTTCAGCAGGATATTGTGTATGCCTCACCATTCGTAGATAAAAGATTCACCCCGTACTTACAGTAGAGGGGTGAACGACAACGTAGTCTAAATACGGCCGAAAATAGCTTTAGTATGGAACGGGAAGTAGAATGCCTGGCACTAGTGTCAAATGGTTGCTTATATCAACACAGAGTTGGTGAAATGGGAGAGAATGCAAAAAGACAAGATGGCGACCAGAGAATGCCTTCGATTTCACTTTTAAATTGCATTAAAGTATATGTTTTATTATATTTTTCAACTCAAACGTAGCGGGTAAATATGAAGACGTACATAAAGAATATATTGTGCTTCTTAAATTAAGAATTTAGCAGCTCAGTTAATTAACCCAGCGTGTCGAAATTCTTCGCCAGCTTTTCTAATGGGTTGGTTTTCACCCCTGTACTGGAAGTACGAGGTGAATCTTTTATCTACACCATTTGCGGCTACCCATCCACGTTCTCTCGCATGTGAGCCACAGTGCCACACATCTAGGCAAATCAACACGTCAATAATAATACACAAAAATAGACACACAAATAACAACAAACGCCAAATTCGAGCAGCTCCCAATAAACGGAAGCTTTGGTTGGATCCATATGCCATCCTCTTCTCTTTTTGTTTATTCCATTCTCTCTTTTTAAAATTTGTATTCCATTATTTCTATTTGCTTGACAATAGCGTTAAATACAGCTTCTGCATTGGAAGATTTCCATAACTTAAAAAAATTTATTTAAATTAAGACACATTGTTAATTTCGATTTTTGTCTCTGGTGTGTCTGAGTAGGTCAACCTAATTTGTTGGCGCGCGTGCACGTGTGTACGCACGCGTGTGTGTACGCACGGGTGTAAATATCCCCTTGTGTTGGTGAGCTTGGACCTGTTTTATGGGAAGGTTGGTTTATATATATATATATATACACACACATACATACATAGCATCACTGAGCGCATTTAGGGAAAGTGGGGACCATCATTTGAATTGCGCCAGTCACTATTTATTATTAACTAATTCGGATAAAGTAATGAAACAAGATTAGTTTACTGAAAGCACTCTCTAAGCACGTGCAACCACCGATACTACGCTGCTATAACTTATAAGCAGACTATGACTCGCTTGTATAGACTACATCACGGTTCCGAGTGTGCATGTGCTGAAAACGGCGTTGGGAGCAAAGCAAAGGAATACGTACGGCCATTGAGTTTGCCGATACGCACAGGGCAAAACTGCCATTTTATTCAAAATAAATAGAAATACATAACAATTTGACATAAACATGGATGGAAGGATGCAATATAATAATATAATGAATATTTTTAAGACACAACTCTCCATAATTAAGCATTTTGAGCTAAGAAACATACAATTTCAGTCACTTTACAGGCTGATGTTTACATCACCATTGCTTAGCCAGAAGTAATTCTTGTTCTAGATATTAAAATGTCAAATGTGTCAACAAAACCTTGTTTCAAAGAAATATATAACCAATATCTGATTAATCCTACTCATTTTCTATTTCTACATATGTCATTAACCATAGGATATAAATAAAAACATGAATAAAATAAGTAAAACTGACTCTGGCTATGGCTCTAACACTAGTCTGAGTGCCCAGATTTGTCTAAATCTAAATGCACATGCATAAGATGTGCTGATTCTATTGATGTAAATGCAATGCCGGATAAAAGATTAATATCTTAATTTATTATATATATATATATTTTAGTTGGTATTCTATGTTTCAAACTCAGCTCTCTAATCTGAAGAGCAGGACTACGACAGAACAGCTCTGCGAATCATTCTTCAGCTAATTCGCAGAGCTGAGTAGCTCTGCGAATAACCTCGTCCTATTTCCATAACCCAGCCATCCAACACTTTTTCTATAGGGTTGTTTAGTAGCCCACTCACAGGGACAGTGCTGCGGGAGTAATTAGGATTTATAATGTCAGAAACACATGCGCACTCAAATTCAATATGGCAACGGTGCAATTTTATCGGTATTAATGTCTTGCTCTGTATTCGTGAGTAGCAGGAACCAGCTGAATAAGAAACCAAACCCATGATCCAGTTGGCGGGAATATTTAGTACATAATGGGCACTCGGTTTAAATAATCACTAATCTATGTAGTGGCGATTCTGTGGTAAGACAGGGCTTGGTCCATGTGTGTTGGTTGGTTTGGTTGTTGTTGTTTTACCTCCTAAGAACATCTAAGGTCATATCAGGATGGATACCGACTTGTGACAGTGCACACTCATGGCATCTTTATAGTGCTGCCTCACCGGGAGATCAGGGATGCCAGCACCATGACCTGATATCCCACTCAGTCACATTATCCCGACACTGCGCTAACCAGTCCTTTCCCTATTCTAATAATGCCGAGCACCAGGCTAGAAAGTGACACGTATCAATTTTTATGTCATGGGTTTGACTCAACCAGGGTTCGAACCCACAAACACATGGGTTCGGATCCCCCGACCTCCCAAAACAGGAGACGGACGCTCAACTTATTCGGCCATCCCGTCTGGTCCTATGTGTGTTGGTGATGTAGTGTCAGGCATAGCTCACATCTGTGGACAGTGACCAGATACAGGGCAGGCATCCATGTAGTAGTTAACTACAGGTATGTAGATACTATATCTAGATGTGTGTAGCGTAACTGTGACTGTGAGTTAAAGCACGGGCCGCCACTGATGCTGCTGCTGCTCCTGCTGCTGCTGCTGCTGCCTCTGCTGCTGCTGCTGCTTCTGCTGCTGCTGCTGACGCTGACGTTGACGTTGACAGAGGGCCAGCTTCATAGATAGCGACGCCATAATGCAGACCACGTTACGCGTGCACACACATGCCAGTCTCCGTACCCGCCTCACGTTCAGCCATAGTCGATCCAGACAGTCGCACAATACTGTGAGTCACTCACAGGACTGCCCAATAGTAGTCACCACCGCACCCCCACCACCGTCAAGGCCACCACCATCACCCATTACCACCGTCCGAGCCATCACCCACCACCACCATCATGGCCACCACCCACGACCACCGTCCGAGCCACCACCCACCACCACTATCAGGGCCACCACCACCACCATCATGGCCACCACCCACAACCACCGTCCGAGCCACCACCCACAACCACCGTCCGAGCCACCACCCACCACCACTATCAGGGCCACCGGCCACCACCCACCACCGTCCTAGCCACAACCATCCGAGGCACCACCCATCACCATCATCAGGGCCACCACCCACCACCACTATCAGGGCCACCACCCACCACCACCACCATCATGGCCACCACCCACCACCGTCCTAGCCACAACCACCGTCCGAGGCACCACCCATCACCATCATCAGGGCCACCACCCACCACCACCATCATGGCCACCACCCACCACCACCATCATGGCCACCACCCACAATCAGCGTCCGAGTCACCACCCACCACCACCATCATGGCCACCACCCACCACCACCGTCCGAGTCACCACCCACCACCACCGTCCGAGCCACCACCCATCACGGCCACCACTGCCAACTCTGCCCCGACGTCCCCACCTGTGCTAAAAATAGGCATGATAGGATAATTTATTTGTAGGGTTTTACGCCCTAGCAACATATGTAGTCATGTCATGACGGGTACTGACTTGTGACATTGCGCCCTCATAGTCATAGCGACTTCATAGTGATGCCCCACTGGGAGAACACACCCTCGTCACGACGACCCGATAACCCACTCAGTCACATTGTCCTTTTTTTTCTTCTTGAAGATTTATACTGCCTATTATGGATAAGTCTGAATAGACTTGTTTTCACCATTAGACAGTTTGTCGAAAGAAAGCCCAGCCTACACTTTTACCGACCCAAGGAATTGGCAGAGATGGAGGCATGGGGAATCGAACCACTGACCTTCAGATTAGGAATCCGACCTAGAAAAAAGACAGACACTCTAACCTCTCCGTCACAGAGAACATATCCTGATACTGATCTAACCAGTGGTTGCTATATCCTAGTAACACCAAGCGCCAGGTTAGGTAGCGACAATCATCACTTTTTTAAGTCATTGGTTTGACTCGGCCGGTATTCAACCTACCGGCTTTCCACACGGGAAGCCTGCGCCCTACCGATTAGGCCACCGCGTCCGGTGATATGTTTTATATTAATGCATTTGATCGTGATACTAAGCACAATGCATTAACAAATGTTGTTAGTGAATAGTAAAGTCTTGTCACATAGCCTCCCTTTTATTAGACACTAAACCTGTGTTATAGTATGCTATACGTGTAGCAGCAGGCCAGCCCTGTAGAAAAGATATCTTAAAGCTGACCTGACACTAATTAGTCCATATATTTGTTTGTTTGTTTGTTTTACGTCCTAGCAACATCTAAGGTCATATCAGGACGGGTACCGACTTGTGACAGTACGCAATCATGGCGATTTTATAGTGCTGCCCCACTGGGAAATCAGGCCGCCGGCACTATGACCCGATATCCCACTCAGTCACATTATCCTGACACCGAGCTAACCAGCCCTTGCCCTATCTTAATAATGCCGAGCACCAGGCAAGGAAGCGACAAATATCAATTTTTACGTCATTGGTTTGACTCGACCGGGAACCGAACTCGCGAACTCCCGATCTTCCGCACGCGAAGCCTGTGCTCTACCGATTCGTCCACCGCGCCCGGTAATTAGTCCATAGAGGTTGGGGACATGGAATTACCTAACCAGCGTTGAGGTCAAGGCAGTTGGGAAGGACCCAGCCTTAGATAACATTGGGGTGAATGCGCAATGACTACGAGGTCATGGCAATCAATGAAGTCTTTGAGCACCACAAACAATGGCCATGCGACGTTTTGCGTGGGTGATATAAACAGTAACAACTTGGTGACAAAGACAATTAACATTTGTGCTGGATTAGGGTTGATTTCTTTATTATATTAAATTACTTCACCGTTAAAACTTGCTGTTGCAATCATATTAATTCAGTAATAAATAGTTCCTGCCACATATGGGTTTGAAGCCTGATGGCCTTTGAAATGTGTATTGGCTGAAACATATTTAGATGAGACTCTCAAAAGGTGCTAAAGGCCCTGTCACATTACGGCGTATGGCATTAGCGTATGCCGGCGTATGCGGTTTTCGACCCATACACCGTCATATGCCGTCATGCGCTATGCACGAGGTCCCAGCGGCATCTGAAGCGTATGCCTAACCTATGCCTAAGCTATGCCTAACCTACCCCTAGCCTATGGCGGCATATTCAAAGCGTATCCCGACCTATGCGCAGCGTACTGTGATGAGGTTTGACAAAAAATTTTAGCGTGCTAAAAAAAAATGTGGACGGACGCGTGTATGATGGCGTATGCCGGCGTATGCAAAGCGTATGACGGCGTATGGGTTGAAAATCCATACGCTAACGCCATACGCCGTAGTGTGACACCACTTTTACAGAACGTTGGGGGTACGTAAGAGACACCCGGCGGGTGTCAATCCAGCGTACGCCCAACCTATGCCGACGTACCCCTAACCTATGCGTAACCTATGCCGGCGTATGCATAACGTACGCCTAGCGTATGAGCAGCATATGATCCATACGCTGCCATATGCTGACAATTTTGAGCAAGGAAACAGGCTTGTTGGAGGATCGGCGTATGATGTGGTATGCATAGCGTATGGCGGCGTATACCGACATATATGACGTAACCCGCTTACGCCGCCATACGCTCCCGCAAAAAACCCTAATGTGACAGCACCTTCAGCAATATGGGACAATACTTTGTCCATTGTAATGATCAACACACTATCTGCTTATGCATTTGCTCAGGATAAACTGATTTGTTTTTACATGATGTCTCATAACCTCAATAGAATACATATTGATTTGAAGCAAATGTTCTTGTGTTTTCAGTGTAACCGTTTCTGTGCTGTTTTGTGTCAATCGTTACAATGGACCAACAAAAAAAGAGTTATCACCTTTTGAGACAGGCTCAAATATGTATATGTACGTCTCTATGTTTAACCTTCGTACAAGGGTAAATAATCTAATGATTATAATAGAGACGGGTAGCAAAAGCAGGCAATGGACCAGTTGGATACAAAGGAATTGACTGTTTATTCGCTAAAAGATATAATAGCCAATCACATATATAATTACATATTAAATTTAGTACAGATCAATTAGAACCAAATCTATACATAAATAAATATAATTTAACATCGGGAAGATGCCTGAGGCATATCCGACGGGCTCGAGCGCAGTGTTCAAATCTCCTTCCCTCACAGGCAACCCAATAGATATTCTAGCACTAGCAGGCACCACCTGGTGAGGGAAGAAAGAACTAGTCCTTTCTCAGCACTTATTACATTTGCAGGTGCGTCGGCAAGTGACCTGCAAATAAGTGCATGTCACTCGTCCTAGGCCCACAAATGCCTAAGCTCGCCCACAGGGCTGGACGCCTTCTCTTTGCTCTCAACGCCCACAGAGAGAGACAGAGACTGGGGAAGGGAGGGGGGCGAGACAATCCCGGTTTGATGGCTGCCTCAGTCTCCCTACCCACGTCTTTTTATTGTAACCTAAACAGGCACCAACCGAGGGGTGCCATGGTGGGTGCTGCTGCGTCCACTTAGCGTGTAAATACAAAACGGGATGTGGTGCCATGTAATGGAGGTGCAAAAAGGCGCGGCTGTCGTCTGGCGGCAGACGGGGAGGGTTAAGTAGGCCAGCAGCGCCGCCTACGGCCTAGCCGGGCTGCTCCAGCAGCAATGTGCACGCTGACAGGCCCGACTCGCCCGGCTGGTCTCGCCCGGGCTCGCCCTGTCAACCCCCCGTCCCGGCCCACCCCCCTCTGCCTCGCCCGAGCTCCCCCTCCCGGCCCCGCCCGTCCGGCCCCGCCCGTCCGGCCCCGCCCGTCCGGCCCCGCCCGTCCGGCCCCGCCCGTCCGCCCGCCGTCCGGCCCGCCCGTCCGGCCCCGCCCGTCCGGCCCCGCCCGCCGGCCCCGCCCGTCCGGCCCCGCCCGTCCGGCCCCGCCCGTCCGGCCCCGCCCGTCCGGCCCCGCCCCGCCCGTCCGGCCCCGCCCGTCCGGCCCCGCCCGTCCGGCCCCGCCCGTCCGGCCCCGCCCGTCCGGCCCCGCCCGTCCGGCCCCGCCCCCGGCCCGCCCGCCGCCGTCCGGCCCGGCCGCCCGGCCCGCCCGTCCGGCCCTCGGCCCCGCCCGTCCGGCCCCGCCCATCCTGCCTCGCCCGTCCTGCCTCGGGCCCAACTGCTCGCCGAGGTGCTCGTTTGTCTGCGCCGGCAGCCCCAGCGTCAAGAGTGCAGTTGGGGAGATGGACTACAGGCATCCCGGCCGACTCGGCTGCTGCCCCGGAGGAGGACGCATGCAGCTGGTTTGGTTGCTAGCGTGTCCGCGAGGGGGCGGTGTGTCTGTGTCTGTGTCTGTGTCTGTGTCTGTGTCTGTGTCTGTTTAGCTAAATGGCGTTATTGGCGGGGGGTGGGGGGGTGTTAGTGTGTAGGTGTATGTGCGATTATTTAGACTCTGTGTGTGTGTGTGTGCGTGCGTGCGTGTGGCTAAATGGCATTATTGGGCGTGGGGGGAGGTCATTATGTGGGCATGGGGGCAATTGTATATACGGTGTGTGTGTGTGTGTGTGTGTGTGTGTGTGTGTGTGTGTGTGTGTGTGTGTCGGCAGGCGGGTGTGCGTAGCTAAATGGCATTATGCAAGGGGGCCGGGGGGGGGGGGGTATGTCAGTGTGTGGTGGGCGCGGGGCGGTGGCTATTATTTAGCATGTGGATATTGTGTGAGGGAAGGATATCCCTTATCAACGCCACCACGACGAGCTCATGTTCAGATGGCGCTGCTGATGCAGAGAGATAGCCAATTGCCGTGATTGGTGCGTATCACACGACTTGCGCCCTCACCCACCCCACCCTCACGGCCTTGTTTGTGTCGGCCAGGCCTATCACTGCCTGGGCATTCCGCACAGTGTTGCCGGCAATCAGCGCCTCCACACACTCTCACACTCACAGTCTATATAATCGCCCGTGCCCACACACTAACAGTAACACCTCCCCTCCCCCCCCCCCAATAATGCCCTTTAGCTACACACACACTCACCGTCTATATAATCGCCCCTGCGCCCACACACTAACACCTCCCCCACCCCCAATAATGCCCTTTAGCCACACACACATACACACACACGCACCGTGTCTATATAATCGCCCCTGCGCTCACACACTAATACCCAATGCCCTTTATCTACACACAGATACATCATCATCATCATCATCATGCTGTCGGTCGCGATGCGACAAAGACTGCTTTCATTACTTGACTGCCGCTCCCCATTTAGTTAACATTTCATGAAAGCTGCCTGCAAAAGTGTTGAAGTGCTGCTGGCTTTTGCAAGTTACCAGCGGCACTCTCTCGGGGAGCAAATAGAGGTTTCACACCGGCAAGAACATGTGGCTGGTCGGGAGATGTTGGGAGTTCCATACATCAACCGCCCTTAATGCTGCCACACTGACATGGTTTTCTGTTTAGGGTTTGCTCCCTTAGCCTTCGGTTCTGTCAAGGACCTGTACCACAAGGCAGTGTGGTACACTGTCTATATAATCATCCCCACGCTAACACCTCTGCCTCCCCCCAACCACAATAATGCCCTTTAACCACACACACACACCATCCATATAGTCGTCTCCGCCCCCACACACTAACACTTCCGCCCCGCCCCCCAATAATGCCCTTTAGCCACACACACACCATTTATATAATCGCCTCATGCCCACACACTAATACCCCCTCCAATAATGCCCTTTAGCTACACACACATACACTGTCTATATAATCGTCCCCACGCCCACACACTAACACCTCGCCCCCCCCCCCCCCCCCAATAATGCCATGTAGCCACACATGCCATCCAACAAACAAACAGTTTCATCAGATTGTCTATATAATCATCCCGCATCCCAATACTAACACCTCCCGCCAATAATGCCCTGTAGCCACACACACTCACACACTCACACACACACACACACACACACACACACACACATGCATGCATGCCACCCGGGTCATCCCAGCGCGGATCCCCCATGAGCAGCTGGTCTGATGTCGATGTGACCCTATTAATGCGCTCATGAGTGCGCATGTGTGGGAGGAGCTTGGAGGCAGCAGCAATGATTACGGTATCGCACAGCACCGCCTGGCGGGGACTCGGTGCATATTTTGGATAAATCCCCTACCAACCTCCCTCTGCCATCTGCCCTCATCCGTCTCCGTTGTCCCCCTCCCCCCCCCCCCTCTCCCCTCCACCTACCCTCCCCCTCCCCTCCCGTCTCTCTGGTCTCCACTGTCCCCTCTCCTCTCTTCCCTATCCCTTCCCTACATCCCACCCCATGCCCCTCTCCATCTCCCTCTTCCCTACCCTCCATTCCAAAGTCACACCCCCGGCTTCCCGCCCCTTCCCTCTCCTCATCCCCTACCCCTCCTACATCTTCCCTTCATTCCCGTCACCACCACCCCACCACCACCTCCCTCTCCCCTCTCCCCGCCCCCCCCCCTTTCCTAGCTCCCTCTGCCTTCTCAGTATGGCATGGCTCTTGATGCATCCGAACTGGCGTCGCCTCTCCCGGCCACGTCACCCCCAAGCTGTCATTCTGCAGTCAATGTCAGCCAATTTGGAAGCCCCCCACCCCCCCGTGTCAATGGGCCACATCTCAATGCCGACCTAATTGACGATGAAATTGTTAGATTTAAGATGAAGACATGTGAACAATGTATGTGTGTTGTATATCAAATGCATGTTACTGACATTTAATTGGAGCAATGAAAAGGTGCAGTTGAACCCGAAGTTAACAACAGTCGGTTAAACAATGAACACTTGGGCACCAAAGAACTCAAAATGAAAACCAATATGGGTCACGATGTATTACTATTATTACTAAATTTGCATTCTTTAATTTTTTTAATTTTCACTTCTCATTTCATCGGTGAGGTCATTGCTCGTTTAATAAATTAATAAACTGTACAACTGAAAAAAGAAAAAAAAGAAAAAAAAGTCATATATATATAAAAGTAGATCACTCAATGTGGCAAGCCACATTGGGATGAGGGAAAGTTCATAAGGTAAAAAATGAAAAGACAGATTATAGCGAGGGGACATTACAGTGCAATAAGAGTTATCTGTAAAATATAACATCCTGAACACTCTGTAACAAATGTACATGAAATGCCTATGGTCATCACCGCTGTCCGTATTGTACATGAAAGGGGGATATCATATATATTGGTATCGATGTATGCCCGAAGGAAAGACCGGCGGAAACGCCCACCGAGGCGAGTTGTTGTCACCGATAATAAAGCTACTTGTCAACCAGATCTCGGGTAGTTCGGACGTCCTCTACATCCTCTACTTCCACTACAACAGGGGTTGCCTTAGATAAAGGATTCACCCGGTACTCGCAGTACACGGGTGAATACCAACCCTATATAAAAACGGTTGAAAAAGCGGGTTAATGAATTGAGAGCCTAATTTCACAATCTAAGAAGCAACAATTATTCTTTACATATGTCTTATTGATAGCCCACTACCTTTGAGTTGAAAAATATAATATAATATCTAGTTTAATAAGATTTAAAAGTGAAACCGACGGCGTTCTGCGGCTGCCATCTTGTCTTTTTGCATTCTCTCCCATTTCACCAACTCTGTTTTGATATAAGTAACCATTTGACACTGGTGCCAGGCATTCTACTTCTTGTTCCATACTAACGCTATTTTCGCCCTTATTTATATAAGGCTGGTCTTCACCCGTGTACTACAAGTACCGGGTGAATCTTTTATCTAGGGTTGCCTTCGATTGTTATGAAGCACTGGACATCCCGTGTTCGGCGGGCAGGATGGTTGGTTATTGGTTGTACGTCTGGCAACATGTAAGGTCATATCATGACAGGTACCGACTTGTGACAGTGCGCACCTATGGCGACTTTATAGTGCTGCCACACTGGGAAATCAGGCTGCCAGCACCATGACATGATATCCCACTCAGTCACATTATCCTGACACTGAGCAGTTTCATCTGATTATATAGACAATCTGATGAAACTGAGTCG
Organism: Branchipolynoe longqiensis; assembly: GCA_030323885.1. NCBI lineage: Eukaryota > Metazoa > Annelida > Polychaeta > Phyllodocida > Polynoidae > Branchipolynoe > Branchipolynoe longqiensis. The sequence goes on from CM059186.1 coordinate 25,944,591, forward strand.
TTATCCTATCTTATCAATGCCATGTGCTGGGCTTGGAAGTGACAAGTATCAATTTTATAAACCCTTGCTTTGACTCGACCGGACCCAGTCTTCGGCGGGCAGGTGTACCGACTTTGGCTAATTATTACTAATAGGGTATGGACATTGACGTCTCCGGTGTTGTCACATATTGATTAAGGGCGTGTTTAAAGCTGCAAAATCCGATGAAGCATCACATTTTCAAATCCAAATATAATTATGTAGATTTGACTCTACATATCTATATTCACCCATAACCTCAATAGCCGATGCTTACCTTTAAACAAACAAAACGAGTGATACACTTATTGAGCATTTGTTGGCACATAGAAGGGGTGAGACAATGTAATAGAACATGTTATTGCTGAAGCCTATGCTGTCAGAGTTGTGGCATGCTTGCCAAAACTAATTTTACATGTTTGAATTTCAAATATCTCAAGATGTAGTAATTTTAAATAACAGTGACTCCAAACTGAAAAAAATTAGATTATGACAATCAATTTAATATATTTATCTCAATAAAATGACCAAAACTCAAATCAATCGGACTATGCAACTTTAATCGTTCAGATGAAATGTCGTGTTTTTTCTCGCCATTAGTAGGGGATTTATCCAAACCGTCATTATACCCTGACTGAAGGCATTCGGCCAAAACACCAAACCCTTAATTATTCACTTTAAGAGATACATCGTCCATCTCTATATTTATGACGTAGTCAGTAACACTGCCTAAATATATTGATGCTATTGTATTTAATGTAAACTCCAAGTGTCGGTTATTAATTTAGTCATCAAGTAATCCTACAATAATGTCGGATGCACATAAATTACACTAGCATCAGTGATTTAAAGCTATGAAGCACATAATATCGTCCATTCCTGAACTATCTGATATTGGTTAAGTATTTATGGGATAGTAGGTAAAGGCTAAAACAAATGTTAGCACGTTGTCATGTTATTATGAACTTACATACAGAAGAGTATTTATACATGTTAGGATTCTCTCACTCTTCTTATCCCTCTCCCTCTCTCCCTCCCTCACATATTTCATTGTATTTCATAACGCACTGCATATATTCTCTATTTCAATTACTGTGCCGTTCCTCTTCACATGACTCCTAGGCGCCACCTGGATTAGTTTCCTGTAATACAGTAAAACCTCTCTAACCGACCACCTCCATAGATCGGCCACACTCCCCAATATCGATCGCTTTATTTGGGTCCTAAATGATCACCCATACAGTTCCATTGTAGCGATACAAAAAAAAACTCCCTAATCCGACCACCTCCTTAAATGGACCATTTAAGGTCGGTGCCATGGTCGGTCGATTTAGAGAGGTTTTACTGTGCAACAATCCTCACTCAGTCCAGGCCCTAACAAATGTATGTCTGCACATACATGGAATCGGCCAATATCCATATGACTATTAGTTGTTTGCTGCAGTGTTGCGTGTGAGTAGGAAGTAGTCCTGGTGCGGTGCAGTTAGGTTATGCTCTAGGTGGTGTGCAACTAGGGTAGCACCATTAGCCGTGTTTACACGGGAGAGTTAAATCGCTTCATATAAATCACCTTGCCTAGTTCGCCTCACATTCGCCGTGTAAACGCGACTCTGAGGCGGATTAGGGCCGATTCGCTTCATATGATTCACTTTATGTAAACCACCTTGCGAGGTCGTTTATATGAAGCGATTCAGCTGGTTCCTGGGTGGCGACTAAACAAATAGCAGTACTCGCCGGCTACAGGCTCACTAAGGCTGCTGGTTCCCGGCGCCGACACACTTTCAAACTCAGTCCGTGTAAACGCGCCACTACATTGCTTCATATAAATCGATTTGCCTAAATCGCTTCACAATTTCCCGTGTAAACAGGGCTTTAGACTGGTGATCGGTTACCGGAAGTTCACCAGAACTGGGACTGCTGGGGTGCATTTGTTCGGTCAACTAAGAGTAGAACCTTCGAGTATGTGTGAACAATTAGCGATTAACTTACTTTCACGCTACTTCCTTCAACCACACTTTCCACCTTCCTTCCCTCCCTCCCTTCTTCCCTCCCTCCTTCCTTCCTTCCCTCTCCCCCTCCCTTCCCTCCCTCCTTCCTTCCCTCCCTCCCACTCCCTCCCTCCCTACTTCCCTTCCCTCTCTCTCCCTCACTCTCTACATCCAGCCCCTCCCACTCCCTCTCCCTCTCCCTCACCTTCTTTCCCTTTCTCCTTTTCTCCTTCCCCATTCCTCCAATCTCCCCCTCCTCCCTCCCTTCCCTAACTCAATCCATCCTCCCTCCCTCGGTCACTCCCTCCCACTCCATCCATCCTCAGCCCTCCCTCCCTTACCCACATCCTCCCCCTCCCCAATTCCTCCCTTGCCCATCCTCAATCCTGCCTCCACCAACCCCTCCACACATGTACCAAGTGTGAATGGCTAAACAAACGCTGTACTACATTATTGATAGGTCTATTTAATGCAAGTTTTATCTGTCCCCATTCTACCCTTCCCTTGTTAGCACACCCCCAATGAGCGTGAATGAAAGGAGCCTGTCGCTCCTCCTTTTTTTTAAAATTCACTCTGTGCGCCTAGTACACACACGTAGCAGTCCCCTTTTTATTTCCTTCAAGTCTTTTAATGTATATTTTGCTAAAGACTGTAAATAAATGATGCCTTGCATAGATGGTTCGCTATGTTGTCCCACGCTTGTCTGGGTAGATTGTAATGCCACGCCGTATTGCCATGTGTAATCAATTTGATCCTGCATGGCATTTATGAACTCGGTGTAAGCGCCATTTTTCTTTACACCCGCGTATTCCCAGTGCATATTATTCCGCACCATAAATAGTGATCCGCAGGTGGTCTCAGTCGGGCAGTTTTAATTAGATGGACAATGAATCTGGCCATTTCATCCCACCCCAGTTCCCACTCTGGGCGATTATTGCTTCTAATATGCAAACATGGTTAAACCAGTTTTTTTGTTTTTTTTCTTTAAGAAAAAGAAAAAAAATCTTACTTTATTTTTAAATAGACTTTATACTGCCTATCATGGATAAGTCTGAATAGACTTGTTTTCATCATTAGACAGTTGGTCGATAGAAAGCCCGGGCCTACACTTTTGCCGACCCACAGGATTTTTAACCTCCTAGTTTGCTTTTCACCATGGGATTTAAGCGGGTACTACTACTACTAGTATCATGCAGCAGCACAGGTTCACTGTGTGTGCGGTAAAACATGTTATGACATAGATTCTATATGTTTATGCAAAATAAATAAAAGTGCCAATTTGTGCCCCCGTCCTGATATGACCTTAGATGTTGGTAGGATGGAAAACAACAACAAACAAACAAACCAATGTGTGCTACCTCTGTATGTAGCACTGCTCTCATGTAAGTACATTTGTACATGATATGAATGTTGTGCTCAAATTTCCATGGTGTATATATGCTGGATGTTTATATTGTATTTTGATTAAATTCGAATTTGTTCCTATCTCCCAAATCAAATAAAGGCTTCTAATGAACTCTTTCGAAAGAGCTGGGACCAGCGCAAAACATACACATGCATCTAATGACGGCAACTATATATGCTGACAGTGGTTTCAATTTTAAGCTCTTATTTTATGTAGCTATAATGTTGGAAGTGTTCACTGTATAAATAAAGGTCACCTTAGATATTGATTAGGCATTGCAAAGAGATGGAATGCAGTGCTTTCAAAAAGTTGTGAAATGGGAATTGGAATTGTGTAAGTAGAAGTTGTAGATGCGGTGTCAAACACGCAAAACTATGGAGTATATAGACAAAGTCCATCTCGTAGGTGAGCATGTGGACGACGTGGGTGGCATGCATCGGCTCGTTTTGAAAGCTCACTGAGTGTGTGTGACCGCAGTTGGTGGCAAAATTACCATGCATTCAGTAGTGAATCTCATTATATTGGTATTATCTGGTGGTCATAGGTTGATTGAAACTGTAGGATGATTACTGTTAAATCGTGGCCTATGCCTGTATATAGTGAAAGCAGAGTGACATTCTAATTATTGCAGGGGCCGTACAGGGCCTCAAAAGTCTTGAAAAGTCTTGAACTTCATTTGCCCCATGTGAAGGCCTTGACACGCCTTGAATTTAACCTAATTTGGGTAATTAGTCTTGAAAAACCTTGAATTCCATTAAACTGTCCCCACCTGATCTAAATTAGTCCGAAATCACCATTCACCATCGTTGTTTCCCCTTCCCCCCCCCCCTCCCCGAAATCCAAATGAAAATAGTCTTGAATTCCTGTCAAAAACAGCCTTGAAAACAAATCCCTCCCTCTCTGTGGCAGAGTGGTTAGAGTGTCTGACTTTTTTCTAGGTCGGACTCCTAATCTAAAGGTCGGTGGTTCGATTCCCTGTGCCTCTGCCAATTTGGATTTCCACCGCTGTGTATAACTTACAGCGTCATCAAAGGCCAGTTGCTCTCATACCATGTCTATGTGGTGTGGGAGGTTAAAAATCCCTTGGGTCGGTAAAAGTGTAGGCTCGGGCTTTCTATCGACAAACTGTCGAATGGTGAAAACAAGTCTAGTCAGACTTATCCATAATAGGCAGTATAAATCTTCAAGAAAAAAAAAAGCTTTGAAATAGCCTTGAATTCCATATCTTTGCATGTGTACGGACCCTGTTAGTGTAATAGCGGCTTCAGTTATGCAGGCCACTAGTACTAGTAGTAGTAGTACAAGTCCAGTGTTTGTTTTCCTGTGACAAACAGGTTCGTGATTGGTTGGTTGGGAAGGGGTCAGGGGGGTGGGGGGTTTACCATGCCCTGCACAGTAGAGACCAGGCACCAACCGGGTATCAGTGGTGTAGCTCCGAGTTCTACACGCCGTCAGCTTTACGGACGTTGTCCAATTCATTAGATGCCTTCCAGGGGTTGGGCACGCAGCCACTCTTCTAGAAGACCCACCTACGCACCATGTTTTACAAAGTATTCAGTGCTGTCCTACCGGTTGGCGCTGGTTACAGGCCACCAGCGGGCAACATCCACGGGGTTTGTACGGGGCCTGGAAAGTCTTGAAAAGTCTTGAACTTCATTTCCCCCATTTCAAGGCCTTGAAAAGCCTTGAATTTAACCTATTTTGGGTAATTAGTCTTAAAAAGCCTTGAATTCCATTAAACTCTCCCCACCGATCTAAATTAATCCGAAATCGCCATTCACCATTGTTTTTTGTATTTTCCCCCCTGAAATCCAAATGAAAATAGTTTTGAAATCCTATCAAAAACAGCCTTGAAAATGCTTGAAATAGCATTGAGTTCCATATCTTCACATGGGTACGGACGGACGAACGGACGGACGGACCTTGCATCCACAAGTGGTCTGGGAAAGGCTTGGGTTGGTTGGTGGGCATACGGCACAAATTTGTTTTGTTTTATTTTAAACAAAACAAGAAGGAAATTAAAGGAAGCAATAGCTTGTCAGCCTATTACCCGTGTATGGTGTCTATTTTAAAGCTGTGTAGTCCGATGAAGCATCACATTTTTCAAAACCAAAACAATTATTTAGATTTGATTCTACATATCTAACTTAGATACTTATGCACTCATTAATAATGTGTTGCCATATAGAAGAAGGAAATACTGAGCCAATTTAATAGAACATGTTACTGCAAAAGCCTATGCTGTCAAAGTTATGGCATGCTTGCCAAAACTAGTCACATGTTTCCACTTCAAATATCTCAAAACATAGCCATTTAAAATATAACTTACTTACAAACTAAAGTAAGGTAGATTATAAGTTATAACAACTAATTCAAAATATTTATCCCAGAAAAATAACACAAACTCAAAACCATCGAGCTATGCAACTTTGACAGTCGGTGAACCATTGATGAAGCTGCAACGCTAGGCGTGCCCCCCCCCCCCCCTCCGACCTCCCCTGTAGTAGTGATGGGTGGTGGGGACCTTGGCCTGGGAAGACAGGCAGCATCCGTTAATTCCCGAGGAACTAGCAACTCCCAGTTGTAGTAAACCTCCAGGCATTGCACAATGCTGCAGCTAGTTCTATTTTAAACAATTCCACCAGATCACTCATTGACAACGCACAATAGCTAGTTTTGTCTGAAGATGGTTTTTGGTTTCTAAATTCTAGATATAGACAGGCTACCATCAATGATGTAGCCAGTTCTATTTTAAGCTGTATTCCATTCTCCTATAAGCTGTGTCAACAACTATGCTGCAGCTAGTTCTGGTTTGAGCATTCATAATAGATATATACCAGACGGGCCGGCCGAATGAGTTGAGCATCCATCCCCTGTGTTGGGAGATCGGGGATCCGAACCCATGAGTTTGATTACCCTGGTCGAGTCAAACGAATGACTTAACAATTGATACTTGTCGCTTCCTAGCCAGGTGCTCTGCATTAATAGGATAGGACATGGACTGGTTGGCTCAGTGTCAGGATAATGTGACTCAGTGGGATGTCAGGTCATGGTGCTGGCAGCCTGGTCTCCCAGTGGGGCAGCACTATAAAGTCGCCATGAGTGCGTGTGCATTGTCACAAGTCGGTACCCGTCCTGGTATGACCCTGAGATGTTGCTAGGACGTAAAACAACAACAAACAAACAAAGGTTCGCTCAGTGTCAGAATAATGTGACTGGGTGCGATATCAGGTGATGGGTGCTGGCGGCCTAGTCTCCCAGTGAGGCAGCACTATAAAGTCACCATGAGTGCGCAATGTCACAAGTCGGTACCCGTCCTGATATTACCTTTGATGTTGCTAGGACGTAAAGCAACAGAAACAAACATAATAGATATAATGCAATACACACAAGCTACATACTATGCTAGTTTCCTCTGAAGCGATTATGCTAGAACTACATAGCAACCGGTCCATGGAGCATCAGTAGTGATACATCAAATATCTTTTGTATGACGACTCGCTTCTGATTGCCAACTCATGGGGATAGCTTGAAGGCACAATGAGAACGAAAGTGATGCATGAGATGCATGAAATGCAATTTTATATAAAAATCCTCCGACGCGAGTGATGTTTTCAGGGTATGCAGGTACCGGGGAGCGCCGGGGGTGGCGCCACCACTCGCGAACATGGAGGATGCAGTACAGTATATAGTGTAATATTACTAATAATAATTAGCACACGATAATAATAATAAGGACTTAATTCCCTTCCGCGCCTTTATCTTTATATTTGCAGTGAAGCTGCTACCTAATCGCCATTTTGGATCTGTGTTGGTACCTGAACTGACTGACCATAGCAATACAATGTGCATGATATGAGTGTTCGTGTGTGTGTGTTTTACAGCCCACGGTTACCTCTTGACACATGTGAATGTGATCAGAATTCCCTTGAATTCTGTCTCATCAAATTATCATTGTTCTGGTCATTGCTTTCCGTCTCTTTTTTTTCCGTCTCTTTTTTCCCATCTCTTTTCCTCCCAAACTCTATTGATAACAGTCTATATTGAATGACCAAATGTATGGTACATTAAATTAATCCAGGACAAATAATAGGTATACCAGAAAAGTTATTTCTCTTCTTTTTTTTTTCCTTGAAGATTTATACAGCCTATTATGGATAAGTCTGAATAGACTTGTTTTTTCACCATTAGACAGTTTGTCGATAGAAAGCCTGAGCCAACACTTTTACCGACCCAACGGATTTGTAACCTCCCACACCACATAAACATGCTATGAGAGGAACTGGCCTTTGATGACGCTGTAAGTTATACACAGCAGTAGACACCTAAATTGGCAGAGGTGGGGGAATGGGGAATCGAACCACCTACCTTCAGATTAGGAGTCCAACCGTGAAAAAAGGTCAGACACTCTAACCACTCCACCACAGAGAACACCAATTGCTTTCATTGCTTCATAGCAATTTCTGACTTTTAAAGGCACCAAGACAACTATGTGTATGCTTTCTGAAAACCTGAATAATTGTATTCTGTTATAAAAGTTTGCAATTCAAGCTTTTTCTGTGTCAGAAGAAGCATGAGTTTAAAAAAAAAAAAAGTAATTGCTTGTGTGCGGGTGTCCTTTGATATAGACATATTATTAGCTTATGCTATTCTTTATTATTATCTTATCACGTAGAAAATCTAATGACGGCCAATGCAAATGTCATTATAGACTTTATTAACACAGCTGGTGTGCTGTGTTTTTATAACATTTAAATGGTGAAACGCCTTGACTCGCTTCTCACCACGAAGATGGCCTTTGTTTTGCCGACATTATGTTTTTACAATAATTCACTCACCCAGAAGGAGGGTAGCTCAGATTTGTGTGTTGTACTTTGCACAGTAGTCCCTTATCACGTGTAATCCAGTCTGAATAAACAGGAGATTTATGCACCCATTTCTCATGTTTGTGTTTATGTGTGTACATGTGTGTGTATGTATACATACGTACATACATACATACATGCATACATACATACATACATACATACATACATACATACATACATACAAACATACATACATGCATGCATGCATGCATGCATGCATGCATGCATGCATGCATGCATGCATGCATGCATACATGCATGCATGCATGCATACATACATACATACATACATACATACATACATACATACATACATACATACATACATACATACATTCAGGGTAGGACAATAAGGACTGTGCACCTAGTTCACTTGGTTGGACGGAAGAAGTTCTCGGTGA